>JALMQS010000187.1:25619011-25761746 GCA_024734495.1 Forficula auricularia
CCATCAACATTGTACGATTGTTCACGTTGCATATCGCGATTAAATAAATCACTTACTGGCCGATTAGCTGATGGCATCCCTAATTTAATTAGTGGTTGATTCGAAATGATCATGCATAAATCTTCCAACTTAATCAAAGATTCATTATATATTTCTGGCGAGAAATTTATATCTGGATCTCCTCGAATTCTACGTAGAGCATGTAATACATCTTCACTCATTGAAGCCTTATATTTTCCCCATAATTTAGGCGGGTTAGTTGGAAAACACGTTGTCAATAAAATGGCAAACAAACATCGTATTTGATGTGGCGATGAACCGAGAGCAGCATCGGCAAGAGTTGTATCCCAATGCGAATCTTCTTCTAACAATCGTAATGCTAGGCATGCACCATGATTCGTTGTATGTAATGCACTGAGATACTGGAAATGTATTTATAATAAGAAACATTGATTAAGATTTGGAATGTTTCTTTCCGACAGGCTCAGGTTAGCCAACTAATAACAATAAAATAATCACATTTAAAAATATAAATTTTTCTTTTTACTTAAGAGAGAATGGTGTATTTCTGTGAAACAGTTTAATTCTAAAGTTTAGGGAAAACAAAATATATCTATAATATAATCATAATACTTCTTCAAGGCCTTTGAGAACAATGAATTAACCCACACCCATTGTCTGCCTGGGTACAAAAGAAAAGATAAACCTTTTTTAAAACCCCAATTGGCATTCTACCTGAGAATAATTAATTTAATTATGTAAAATCGTGTGAAATCAAATCAAACCGATTTGGCCCAAAATTTAGATAAACCATCTGGAGCACTAAACAAACATATGGTGTGAATATGGTTTCGATACGTTCAGTGGTTTAGGCATGGGTCGATCACGCACATACATACTAAGGATTATATATATATATATATATAAAATTAAATTAACAAATTATGTCTGTATTCAAAATAGATTTTATTATCTTAAAAAAAAAAGTTTCTGAAATTTTGACCTGACTACCTGTATACCCCTTTCTTTTGTTAAGAGGGGTTTCATTGTTTAAGACCTGACCTTTCAGGGCAGGGATAATGTATTGTTTGCTTGGCCCTTTTAGAGGCTCTATTTCTATAGATCTTATCTGTCAATCAATTAAATATAAAAATAAAAAATAAAATCAAACCGATTTGGCTCAAAATTTAGATAAACCATCGCGAGCACTAAGCAAATATATGGTGTGAATATGGTTTCGATACGTTCAGTGGTTTAGGCGTGGGTCGATCGCGTACATACACACAAAGGATTTTATATATATAGATTATGTCATTGGATAAAACTTTTGAATTAAAAGAAAGTGTAAGACTGAATAAAAAAAAAAAAAATTATATTCTAATAGATTGATATGATTAATTGATAAGAACAAAGATATTGCAACTTAACAGGGATCATTTTTTTCGTTTTTAATGAACTTTTTGAAAAAAATTTCATAGAAATATAAAACTTTTTAAAAGAAAAATCCTCAATTTAAAATTCAATTAACTAAATAATGTAACATAGAACATTACCTCATAAAAATGGTTTGTTGTAAATTATTTTTAAAAATTTCATAGAAATAAAACTTTTTAAAAGAAAAATCCTTAATTTAAAATTCAATTAACTAAATAATGCAACATAGAACATTACCTTATAAAAATGGTTTGTTGTAACTTATTTTTAAAAATTTCATAGAAATAAAACTTTTTAAAAGAAAAATCCTTAATTTAAAATTCAATTAACTAAATAATGCAACATAGAACATTACCTTATAAAAATGGTTTGTTGTAACTTATTTTTAAAAATTTCATAGAAATAAAACTTTTTAAAAGAAAAATCCTTAATTTAAAATTCAATTAACTAAATAATGCAATATAGAACATTTCATTAAAAAAATGGTTTGAATGCACTGGGATACTGAGAAATGTATTTATAATAAGAAACATTGATTAAGATTTAGAATGTTTCTTCCCGACAGGCTCAGGTTAGCCAACTAATAACAATAAAATAATCACATTCTTTTCTTAAGAGAGAATGGTGTATGAAACATACCTAGAATTTTATATTTTTAAAATTTTTTAATTTTCTTTACTTATAAATTCAAACTTTATATATTAATTAGTAAATTAAATGTATTTACAGATATATTTATATCGACCGCAGCGCCACCTATTGGGGCCACAATTTCTTGAGTAGCTGACATTCATTCAATAATTTATTTTTAAAGAACATATCCCCCCCCCCCCACCCAAATCATAAATGTGTCAAAGTTCAAAATTTTCTATATAGATTTTATTATCTTAAAAAAAAAAGTTTCTGAGTACCTGAATTCCCCTTTCTTTTGTTAAGAGGGGTTTCATTGTTTAAGACCTGACCTTTCAGGGCAGGGATAATGTATTGTTTGCTTGGCCCTTTTAGAGGCTCTATTTCTATAGATCTTATCTGTCAATCAATTAAATATAAAAATAAAAAATAAAATCAAACCGATTTGGCTCAAAATTTAGATAAACCATCCCCAGCACTAAGCAAACATATGGTGTGAATATGGTTTCGATACGTTCAGTGGTTTAGGCGTGGGTCGATCGCGTACATACACACTAAGGATTTTATGTATATAGATAATTTCGATTATTTGCTCATAAGAATTGGATATTTACGTTAATTCGTCATTGATCATATCATCAGAACTTGACCAAATTAATATGGTACCACCCCTAAGGTACCCTCTTTCCAATATAAAAAGAATCATAAGAATCGGTTCATAAACAAGAAGTTATGCCTAAACAAACATACCAAAAAAGTCCGATACCAATGAAAAAAAAACTGGACCAATCGGAAGCTAGACTGAACCCAATGCAAAAAAAATAATCAAAATCGGTTCACAATTGGCGGAGATATGAGGTAACATATACACACAAAAAAAAATCAGTCGAATAGAGAACCTCCTCCTTTTTTGAAGTCGGTTAAAAATAGCTAAAATTCTTTTAGATTCCATGTTGTGAGCTCGTATGTGAGGGCATGTGTCTTCCCTGTTTACCTTTAACATTAGAATAAAAACAAAGGTGGAAACATTGATATGTTTATAGTGAAAATTTGTTTGAGAAGAGGTATGAGGGGTTATCCAAATAATGTTTGTTTTCAAAATATGATGATATTTGAATAAATTGGCATAGAGTTTCGAAGATAGAATAACTAAAAGATAGAGATGGCGAAGTCTGCCTAACTTTATTCCGAAATACCACAAATAATGTTAGCCCTCTTTAATTAAATTAATCTTTAAGAAATTCAAAGATATTTTTATAAAGCGAAATTTTAGAGAATACTTAGCCAGACTACCGTTTTATAAGAACCATTGAGGTCCAGCTGATTCTCCATCCTGAACCAAGAGAGCGAAAAGATATGGTCCATCTAGGTGTTACCCGGTATCAATCCGCGTATAGCCCGCATGATACCCCACCACGGACCACCTAGAGGGACATGGCATCTCAAGTTCTTATATATTACTCCCTCGATTCAGACGCTTTTTACAAGTCTATTCTTACATAGAGAGATGATACAAATTAATTTAGAATTCCGCGGAGTAGATTCGCGAGCAAATCTACTAAACGGAATTTTTAACAAATTATAAATAAATTTGTTTTTCTAGTATATTTATACAAATATAGAAATTATCAAATTAATTAAATTAATGGTTCTTATAAAACGGTAGTCTGGCTAAGTATTCTCTAAAATTTCGCTTTATAAAAATATCTTTGAATTTCTTAAAGATTAATTTAATTAATTTGATAATTTCTATATTTGTATAAATATACTAGAAAAACAAATTTATTTATAATTTGTTAAAAATTCCGTTTAGTAGATTTGCTCGCGAATCTACTCCGCGAATTCTAAATTAATTTTTAGCCCTCTTAATTAAATGTTTCGCCACAAACGATGACAGCAATCCCTTAGTAATGAAGCTGTTTGTTGAAGCTTTTATTTGTGTGATTAATTTTATTTATAGTTCAAATAAAATCACACACAATTAATTATAATTATTTATTGAACACGAATAAATAATACAATAAAACTACGACGTTTCGATCGACTTATTCTGCGATCGTTCTCAAGTATTATCACACCCACTTCTATTTTAGGTTAACTGACTAAATAACTTGTCAATGAACAAAAAACCTAATATTTTTTCTTCTTTTTTTTTTTTTTAATGCAATCGAATGCAAGAAGGGGTGCACCAGTAAAGATGCAGCTCCTATAGATCTCGAAAGACCCTTGCATTACCGAAGAGAAGGGAAAGTTTATTAAGTGAGAGGGTGTAGACGTAGGTGTCTATGCACCCCGGTTTTGGAGGTTTGAAGATTATAAGTGCTGGGAAAGATGGAGGCTGGGAGAGAGTTCCAGTTCCTTGAAGTCTAGAGCGCAACCACAATGAGGCCGTGTCGAAAGACAATTTTTAAATTAGGTTAGGGACAGAAAAGATTTTATATTATAGGCAAAAGGATTGACTGAACCCGGGATCTTCACATGTGCGCTGCGATTCCTTTATAAGAGGTTTAGCTCTTACAAAGGCATCGCAGAGCACATGCGAAGATCCCGGGTTCGAATCCCGGCTGATCCTTTTTGCCTATAATATAAAAATCTTTTCTTTGTTCCCTAACCTAATATTTTTATTTTAATTAATAATATATAATTATTACATTTTTTTGGCAATGTCATTGGGATACCCATATGTCCCTTTCGGATCGGACTGTTTTTTTTTATATATTCAAAGTATACTCATAATTAACTCATCTATTTGAAAAGCAATATTATTTCAAACGTCATTAATAACATCGTTATTGCCTGGCAAAATGGGTTTTTACCCGATTCCAATAAATAAAAAAATGTAATTGTTGTATTATACGAAAGATAAAGAACTTTAGAGCAACAAAAATGGTATCACTGAGACAATAATAGTGATGTTCACCGCATTCTTAAATATCACTGGTTTTATTTGAATATAAGGTAATACTTAGACTCGAAATTTAGTATTTTTTCTTTACATGACAAATTTTTTACGGGTGATATTACTAACTACTATTTTTACTTTATCCAATGCGAAGCATGGGGGAAAGTTTTATAATCGGTCTCCGCGGCAAGCGCAGACTTCAAAGGGTCCTCAAGTAAAAACTACTGAACCCATGGACTCAATTAAGGTCACAAATTGAAGTATTCAATGAGATTGAATTTTAGCACGTGACGGTTTTGCCAAAAATTACCTGGAATCTCGTCGAGAGGCCAAAAAGTACCATTTTTTTTTGGAAGTGCGTGGGGATGGATGGATGTTATTGTTTTTTCGTCCACGATTTTTTCCACACCGTTGCACTAATTGATTTGAAATTGAAAACCTACTATTAGTTTAACAAAATGAAGCGTTGATTCTTATGATTCTTTTTATATTGGAAAGAGGGTACCTTAGGGGTAGTACCATATTAATTTGGTCAAGTTCTGATGATATGATCAATGACGAATTAACGTAAATATCCAATTCTTATGAGCAAATAATCGAAATTATAATAAATAAAATCTTTTATAAAAAAATCTTAAAAAAACATTCATTTAAAACCCGCAAAAGTTTCGAGAGAATTTCTATATTTATGAATTGAATTTTATTATCATTTTCTGGGTTGGGAGGATGGGATTGAAAAAGGAGAGATATATGGAATAATGGAATTGAAATAATATCGGAAAAGAGGTTTTTTTATTTAATTAGTTTTTTCCTCTTATTAAAAACAAGGACTAAAAGATGACCAAGGACATTCGATGGTGGAGAAGTAATCTCCGGAGTCGAAGCTCAAAAACAATGCATGCATAAATTCATGTAAAATAAATGGTTTAATAATATCATTTTCTGATTCATTCTCCCGACGCATTATCTTACGGGATGCATGCAAGGTATTATGTTAAGTCACTATTATTAACATCACTAAAAAGAGAAAAATAAAAATAATTTTTAGAAAAAACAATAAAACCGACTTCAAAAAAAATTAAATGTAACAAATAAAATAATAATAACTTAAAAATAAAATAAAATACACTCAAAGGTATAAAATAATTATCTAATTTAGTTACAAGTAAACTACGAAATATTAACATGAAATCACTTTTTCAAGTAGGTGCCAAACATATACATTTTATGAATCGCACTCGACGGATCTTACTTAGTACGTTTGGCGGATACACTCGCTTATAGCAAATACTGTATATACCAATACAGGACAGTCTGTCAAAAAACAATAGAAAAGCAAACCATTTTTGGTCTCATGAATTTGAGCGCCACCATGCGAGCAAAATGGAAATCTTGCAGTCAAATCCGACTTTCGGCTAGGGACAAAATTAAAATTAAAATTTCTACCAGTCCGTCTCTCTCCAGAGAAAATTTCGTTGCAAAAAAATTCAATACTCCTGAAATGGCCGAGTACACCGTTTACATATAGTGAAATTCCGCGTCTATATGGGAAGAAGGCATCAGTGTGTTTTAAGACAATTAACAATAACTATAAAAACTTAGCAAGGCAATCAGTAGAATATGGTACTTACAAGAGGGCAAACACAAAAACATTTTCCCTCCACATATTCAATGTTTAAAAACTTATACTATTTACAACTTGAAAATCATAGATATACGAATAAGATAGAAAGAATACCTTCAATTAAAAAAAACTTGAGAGTCATGGAAAAAATATATATTGTGTCCGTTTAATATTATATATGATTTAATAAGATCGATTTTAAATAATTTACGCATTTTAATATTATGCGCTTTATGTAGTTTACTTTTTTCTCGCTAGAGTGTGCTGTTTTCAGGGTACCATATTTTTGACAGGCTGTCCTGTATTGTTATATACAGTATTTGCTTATAGCTATCGTTTGTTTGGCACCGACTTCAAAAAGTAATTTCATGTTAATATTTCCTCTTTTAGTTGTAACTAAATTAGATAATTATTTTATACCTTTTAGTGCATTTTATTTTATTTTTGAGTTATTATTATTTTATTTGTTGCATTTAATTTTTTTGAAGTCGGTTTTATTTTTTTTTTATAAAAATTATTCTAGATTCTTTTATTTTTCTTTCCTTTTAAGTGCCATTGCTTTATTAAGGCCTACTGACTATTTTTATAACCATTTGAAATTGTGATTGAAGCTTTTTAATTGAAATTTGGGTAGACGACTATCCGAGAGTATTAAGCTTATTACATTTACATTTTTCACCTCCCTGATTCTAATTTTTGAATGTTTATAAAAACAAAAAAATAATAAAATAATTTATAACTTTATGAAAACCACTTTGGAAAATTCTACACAACATACTTAAACTAAAATTGTATTTTTTAAAGAAAAAAATTGAGTAATTCACAAAAAAAACTAAACATAATTTTCAAATTAACTTTGCTCGAACTAATTATAGAGAAATATTTTTATTTTCAAAAACACATATCCAAGAGAAATAATAATTAAAAGGAAAAAAAAGGCAGTCGGTAAAACTTAATAAGCGTTAAATGAAGATATAATAGAATAGAAATATAATTAGAGTACATCATTAAACATCTGCATCTTACTCAAGTTTCAACTATTCTATATTTGCTTCAGATCTGTTTTTTTTGTCACAATTAAAATTTACTTCAAAATCTTCAATAAATTTTTTTTTTTTTATTTATTTAATATCACCGGGAACAAAGCCCATTTAGACAGCACATAAGTAAAGTGTTAGTAGGGTTAGTGGGGGAGCCGAGTTTTCAGCCGGTAGAAATTTTTATTCGTCAGCTAGGATCGAACCCCGGCCTCCCATTCCAACATCGTCATAATTGATCGATGTCGAAACGAGACCAGTGCGTTAGCCAACTAGAGCCAACCCGGCTCCCTTCAATAAATTATTTGCCTTTTTTTAATGATATTGATGTGAGAAGGAGATACACCAGAAGGTACATCCCCTAAAGGCCTGTATGGGATGGCCCCTCCATCGTGAAAAGAACAGAGTAGAAGGAAAGAAGCCGGGATCACGAGCCAAATCTCAGAAAGCTAGATACACTAAGTTTTTAGGGGCTTCGAGCAGTGGTAAATTCTCCGATCGATAAATTAGGTTTTTAAATTTATCTCCCATTTAATTTTTAATGCTTAACTAAAATATTTTTTTCTTAAAATATAAAATCTATTTGTTCATAAAGAGTTGAAATTTTATTAAAATCACACATAATTAATTATATTTATTTATTGAACACGATTAAATAATAGAATATAACTACGACGTTTCGATCGACTTATTTTGTGATCGTTCTCAAATATGAGCAGATGAGCACACACATGACGATGGCAGAAATTAATCGAAACGTCATAGTTTTATTGTATTATTTATTCGTGTTCTGCTTTTAAAAGTAATAGTGTGACGTCACAAAAAAGCGGTGCTCAATGAAAATGTGACAGAATGTGACACACAGGGGGTCTGTGTGTGACGCAATTTATGGACGGACCCTAAGTAGGTACTAATGGAATTTTTAAATTTTGTTCATCAAAACGTTCTTCCAGGAACTTAAAAAAGTTTCGAGAGAGTTTCAAAGTGAAAAGCTTTTAACATGTTTGTGGTATAGATTTAAAATTTTATTAAAATCACACATAATTAATTATAATTATTTATTGAACACGAATAAATAATACAATAAACACTAGTTATTATAATTTATTTGTGTTCAATAAATAATTATAATTATATATGTGTGATTTTAATAAAATTTGAACTATAATAAAATTAATCACACAAATAAAAGCTTCAACAGCTTCATTACGGATAAATATTTGTTCATAATAATTTTTAAAAAAATACAATCATATATTTCATTCCTTGTCTTGGATTCCCAAGAACTAACAAAGATTACAGAGACGCATATTTCTATCTAAAGAAAAAGTTCGATTAAGTACTATCAATTAGACTGCTTTTAATAATCAACAAGACAACTTTTTTTACTTGGTTTATATATAATTTCATATTTTTTTCTTCCCCATGCGTATAAAAAATTTTCATCTTGTTTTAATATTATAAAAAATTTCCTCTTATTTAATTACTACTGTCATTTGAATTTATTTTTTTATTTTTTCTACTGAATTTAATGTTTACTTTGGAAACGACACTTTTATACTTTTCCCAAGTCTTTTTTGCATCGTGTTGGTCGAGAAGAGAAGGATAAAAAAAAGAAAGAAGTTCTAAGGAAGGAGAAAAAGGATTCAAGCGCGAGAAGCAGGACATCCTTAAAGAGTTAACTCTAACTCAGAGCTGCTTGGGAATGATTCCGAAAACGAGGTGAAAAAAAAGTAAAAAAAAAAAAAAATAGAGACACTAGTACAAATAAACAAACAGAGTGGAGAATAGTCACGAGCATAAGAACAGAAGTGACGTCACGGTGTGGTGGGCGAACCCAAAAGAGTTAGTTCTTCTCTATTCATCATCTACTCTACCTGCCTAAAATAATTTTTATAAAAAAAATAAAACCGACTTCAAAAAATTAAATGCAACAAATAAAATAATAATAAAATAAAATACACTAAAAGGTATAAAATAATTATTAACTTATTTAGTTACTAAACTATGAAATATTAACATGAAATAACTTTTTGTAGTCGGTGCCAATGCGATTCATAAAAGGTATATGTTTGGCAGCGACTTCAAAAAGTAATTTCATGTTAATATTTCGTCGTTTAGTTGAAACTAAATAAGATAATAATTATTTTATACCTAGCGTATTTTATTTGTTGCATTTAATTTTTTGAAGTCGGTTTTATTTTTTTCTCAAAAATTATTTTTATTTTTCTCTTTTTAGTGATGTTCTTAATAGTCTTCTTATCATCAGAACTTGACCAAATTAATATGGCACCATCCCTAAAATACCCCCTTTCCAATAAAAAAAGAATCATCGAAATCGGTTTATAAACAAAGAAGTTAGGCCTGAACAAACCTAACAAAAAAGATCTAATACCAATGAAAAAAACGGAACCAATCGGAAGCTAGACTGAACCCAATGCAATTTTTTTTTCAAAATCGGTTCACAATTGGCGGAGATATGAGGTAAAATAGACAAAAAAAATTCAGTCGAATAGAGAACCTCCTCCTTTTTTAAAGTCGGTTAAAAAGGAACTTATCCTTAATGTATTTCTATTCTGAGCTAGTCTATGAAAAATATTTTTTTTTCAATTAAAAATGTTTAAAATTTGAATTTTTAGTGAAATCACATAGTATAATAATTATAATTGTTTATTGAACACGAATAAATAATACAATAAAGCTACGACGTTTCGATCGACTATTCTACGATTCTCTTAACTATGAGCATTAATGGTGGTCCTTATTTTGGGTAATTTCAAATTTTACGCTGACAGGAGCCAAGGGCGGATCCAGGGGGGACGGAGGGGGCGACCGCCCCCCCCCCCCCCCCATACAGGCCCGTGCCTGGCGGGAGTGCAACACGTGCGTCGCACGCAGAGGCCAAAAACGGCGGCCAAATTGACAGGGAATTTATAACAATTTATTTATTTTATTTTAATGAACTTAAAATATGAGATATGAAATTTGTAAAAAAATTTTTTATTTTTTAAAAAATTTTAAAATTAAAAATAAAGTTATATGTGTGTGGGGTGGGGGGGGGGGCGCTCTGACCCCCCCCCCCCCCCACCGCTTGGACAATTCGATCGCGACACACTTTCGAGATAAAATCTTATATACATCGGCCACCTTATATACATTCTCCCCCCCCCCCCCAACCCCATAAAAAATTCCTGGATCCGCCCTTGACAGGAGCTCATATGGTTCGAAATAAAATTAAAAAAAAAATATCCCCCAAGTTTCAAGTCTTTATCTCAATTTTAACTTTTGCCAAACAGCGATGTACTAGAAGTTATCCATCTAAATAACATCATTAAAGAGTTAGCTCAGAGCATGGGAATGATTCCGAAAACGAGGTGAAAAAAAGTAAAAAACTAGAGACACATTCAAATAAACAAACCGAGTGGAGAATAGTCACGAGTGCAAAAACAGAAGTGACGTCACGGTGTGGTGGGCGAACCCAAAAGAGTTAATTCTTCTTCTCTATTCCATCTCTGATCATCATCTACTCTACCTGCCTAAAACAAATAATAATCTACCAGAATTTATACCTATTCACGTTGTTTATATCAACAATAAAAGTCTAAGTGTAGAAAATTGCAAAGTCATAAATATAGTAATAATAGTCGTTTGTGAATTTATATAAAATAATTGTCTTGTTGTTTGAGCCTTTTATAATGTTTAATTTTATTTATTCAAATTTTTTTTTGAAATCTAAGTATACTTTTATTTATTTTACATAATAATTAATTATTTCAAAATATTTCTTAGGCCCAGCTGTACATATAAACAAACTGAACCGAGGTTTGACTAATTAATGTTAGTTAACAATTGACACAGGATCAAATGAGTTACAATTAACCAAATAGAATTTGTGATATAATAATATTTTTGTGATTGATTTGATTTTTAGAAATTTGAAATTTTATTAAAATCACACACACATAATTAATTATAATTATTTATTGAACACGAATAAATAAATAATAGTAGTTTTATTGTATTATTTATTCGTGTTCAATAAATAATTATAATTAATTATGTGTGATTTTAATAAAATTTCAAATCTATACCAAAAACATGTTGAAGCTTTTAACTTAGAAACTCTTTCGAAACTGCTTTTAGTTCCTGGAAGAAAGTTTTGATGAACAAAATATAAAAATTCCACTAGTACTTAGGGGCCGTCCACGAATTCCAAGACTTTTAACCCCTCCCCACCCCTCTGTGTCACATTCTGTCACATTTTCATTGAGGCCCCCTTTATTGTGACGTCACACTCACTTTTATACCCTATAATTTAAAAAATTTTAATTTGACTTTTGTGACATCACAATTTTTAAGATCCCCGGGCCCCCGTGTCACAATTTGTCACAAATATCAAATATCCCCACCCCCCTTAATGTGGGACGTAATTTATTGACGGCCCCTTATTATATTTTTCATCAATATTACAGAATCGATTTTGAAAAAACAATTTCTAGTTTAAATTTAAATATTTGGTATCAAAATATGAATTTTATGGAACACACATACTCTATTAATTAGATTTTTTTTAATTAAAATTAGCTCAAAGTTATAATTTTTTTTTTTTTGCCCCGTAATAATAATATCCATGATTAGATTTAAAAATAAAAAAAGAACCGCTTACTTTTTATATTCAATAATATAATGAGATGCTTATTTAATCAAAGGTTAATGGCTACTATAAAAGAAAACTTGTCAGAAATACATATTTATATTTCCTCCCGAAATGTTCCGTCTTTTTATGGGAGTCTCTTCTCGTCTCTCTTTTGAGCTTTTTTCCAGAGTAGGTATATTATTTTCATACTCTTTGATTTGCGTTTAAAATTAATAGTCAACTTAATAAACTATACGTTGTCCGATGATTTATTAGCCTGTATAATGTATATATATAGTAGTAATAACCAACCATTCGGAAACAAGATCTGGTTATTCGATCTCTCTTGGCTTACATTTCTCCAACTTAATATTTGATAATACGTTGTTATAAAATATTATTACATTTTATATTATAACGAAAACTTAATTCAAAAAAAAATCAAACGATTTTCTTATATAGCTCCAAGGGCCAAATTAATAAATAAAAAAAATTGATCTTGAAAAATATCTCTCAGAGAGACTGAAGAATGAATATTGCTAGGTTTCAATAATAATAATAATGGAGTGGATATGTTGTTAAATTATTAAATAAATTAAATAAATACTTGGGTATATTCTATTTTTAAAAATGTGTTCTCTAACAAGTGACGAATTTTCAATACAGATTCATTTATCATTTAAATATTTTAATCTTATATAAAACTAGCTGTGAAGCCTGCCTTCGGCGGGTCTTTTGCTACCCTTGGCAAATATTTAGATTTCTAGTATTCTGGGGGCCTACAGATTATACAAATTTTGATTGAGTTTGGTTCAAAACGCTAGAATTTACATTCCCCCTCCCTATTGTGTGAGTGTTGGGTGAATTTATTTAAATAAAAATTTCAAAAATCACCTCCTCTACAACTTTGCTTATAACAAAATTTGCCATAGAATCAATAGTATATGTGTTATTTTATGATTTCAATTATTGACCCCCAAAACCCCTTTTCGGGCCAAAATATAATAAAATGCTATCGCTAAGATTTTAAGTTAGAAGACCTCTGATTAGCGATGATCAAAGCAAGACCAAGACCAATTCTGCTCATCACTACCTCTGATTCAAACACAAAATTTCATAAAAATATCTCCAGCCTTTTTTACGCCAAACTGGACACAAAAAGACCGTGGACAGACAGTACAGACGGGAATTTTTTTCAAGGTGTTTTCTTTGATAACTTTGCTTGAAACGTGTGCATCCAAAAATTTGGGATGATTTGGACCAATGTATAGACAACCCCTTAATTTTATATATATATAGTACCTATAAGAATTTTAAAGAATAGGTAAGCAATCAACTTCCTTTATAATATAAAATTCTATAAAATTGATATCTAGGGAAAAAAATAAATTTTATTTGATTAATTATGAGAATATTTATAAAGAATTGCAATTTTAGTAAAATCACACATAATTAATTATAATGATTTCAATAATAAATAATAATAATTAATTATGTGTGATTTTACTCAAATTTCAACTCTTATGAAATTAATCACAAAAATAAAAGCTTCAACAGCTTCATTACTGATAGAATATTTATTTTATACCTATATTTTATAGCGTTGGGTACAATTAACTTTATCATCATCAACCATAAGAGAAATTTTAGAGAAATTTGGAAAAAACTAAAAAAGAAATATAAGAAAAACCCAGGGCCTCCAGATTATGTTTACCAATTTTAGTTGACCGAATGTTTTCTACATTTGATTCAATCGCGAATCTAATGTAGGGAATTTTGTCAAATATTGAGTGAAAATAATATCTGAACTTATACCAATATTTCTAACTTGAAATAATGATAATAAATAAATTTTATAATTTTTCTCATTAATATATCAAAGAATAATTGATACGTCAACGAATTATTAGTGACAGCGCTTATTTGAAAAATATATTTATCGCGCAACTACTGCGGATTACGCTATTGGAGTCTGCGGAGTCTTAAGTTCTGGACCAAGAGAGAAAAATGTGATCCACTTAGCTAGAATCCAACGTCATTTTGCGTATAGCCCACTTGGTGATCCATCCGAATGTCTAGCTGGCTATACGCGAAATGACGTTGGATTGTAGCTAAGTGGATCACATCTTTTTCTCTCTTGGTCCAGACTCTAAGACTCCGCAGACTCCAATAGCGTAATCCGCAGTAGTCGCGCGATAAATATCTTTTTCAAATAAGCGCTGTCAAAATAATTCTCGTTGACGTATCAATTATTCTTTGATATATTAATGAGAAAAATTATAAAATTTATTTAATTTTAGTTGAGTTTGATTCAAAGCGCTAGGATTTTCATTTTTAACCTTCCTCACTTGTGTTTTTTTTTGGGAGGGGAGGGGAATTTCTTTAAAGAAAAGTTGTCAGAATCAGAACCTCTACAACTTTGCTTATATCAGAATTTGCCGTAGAGTTAATAGTATAGGGGTTATTTTTGTAAATAGTATTATAATTATATTAATTTCCATTATTGTTCAAAAGAAATGAAGATTTCCGTTATTTTGTCATTGAACCTATCATTAGAACTTGACCAAATTAATTTGGGACCACCCCTAAGGTATCTCTTTTCCGATAAAAAAAGAATCATCGAAACTGATCCATATAGTAAAAAGTAATCGCTGAACATACTCTAAAAAAAAGATTCCGACAAATTGATAACCTCCTCCTTTTTTTGAAGTCGGTTAACAAGTTAAAAATTCCAAAATGAAACGTACTATAACTTTAAATTATGACATTAAAAATCGTATATATTAAAAATTTGTGAATTAAGTATTTTATTTGTCTGTTTTCTTTTTTACTTTATCCAATGCGAAGCATGGGAGAAAGTATTGTAATCGGTCGCGCGGCAAGCGCGACTTCAAAGGGTCCTCAGGTAAAGACTACGGAACCCATGGACTCAATTAAGGTCACAGATTGAAGTATTCAATGAGATTGAATTTTAGCACATGACGGTTTTGCTAAAAATTACCTGGAATCTCGTCGAGAGGCCAAAAAGTGCCATTTTTTTGGAAGTGCGTGCTGGATGGATGGATGGATGTTATCGTTTTTTTCGTCCACGATTTTTTCCACACCGTTGCACTGATTGAATTGAAATTGAAAACCTACTATTAGTTTAACAAAATGAAGCGCTGATTAGTTTTTGGTACATATCGGCCCACAAACATTAGTATTATACAACATTATTTATTTCAGTACTTTTTTAGTTTTTTCTAAATATCTTGAAAATGACTTAACCAATTTTGATGAAATTTAATATCCTAATTAAGTACCTTGGGGCCGACAAAAAAGGTTAAATAAAGTTTTTAGTAAAATTATATTTTAAAGTACTTTACTCTAAAGTAAGATTTTTAAATTCTTTAAAATTTATTCATTTGATCTGTTTAATATAGGACTCATTTAGCCTAACTAAGTAAGAGTGGATAGGCTTTTCTCTGTGAAATGCTACAAATTTGGGAAGAAAGTTTATAAGTAACCATAGCAACTGCGTTCTATTCATATCCGTTACCTTTATAGAGGAATCGACTTAAAACCAAAAATAGCGATTGATTCTCATCTAGTACTTGAGGAATAACCATTCTATATTGGAATTTTGACATTTCGGTTATTATTAGTAACCATTGTGTAGACATGGAGGAATCGGCTTAAAATCAAAAATAACGATCGATTCTTATCTAAAACTAGAGGAATAACTTATTGCATTTCATTTTTTATGTTTCGATTATATTAATGGCAACTTCTGCTGAAAACGGATGAATCGACTTAAAATCAAAAACTAAATTTTTTTTGGTAAACAACTCAAGTTTGAGTTGTTTGCCATAAAAGAATTTAGTCTTTTTGATTTTAAGTCGATTCATCCACGTTTTCAGTAGAGGTTGCCATTTATAGTCAAAACATCAAAAATGAAATGCAATAAGGTTATTCCTCTAGTTTTAGATAAGAATAGATCGTTATTTTTGATTTTAAGCCGATTTCCTCCATGTCTTCATCAATGGTTACCAATAATAATCGAAGCGTCAAAAATCTAATGTAAAATTGTTATTCCTCGAGTATTAGATGAGAATCAATGGCTATTTTTGATTTTATGTCGATTCCTCCATGTCTTCAGCAATGGTTACTAATAATAACCGAAACGTCAAAAATCCAATATAAAATGGTTATTCCTCGACTACTAAATGAGAATCGATCATTATTTTTGAATTAAAGTCAACATGAACTGCAAATAGCAAGTGATATCTGATTAATAATAAAGGAATAAACATATTAATATTTCAAATGAATTTGGATAAAGTTTAGCAACGATCCGTTGCAGTTTATTTTATTATTATTTTATTTAATTATCCAGAATTTATTTTTTAATCTTAATAGCGTTTAATAGATTAGTTTTGATATATAAAATTATTTTATATTATTTGATTTATTGAAATCTCTTCTTATTAATATTGCATGTGGTTAACTGTTCATTTAGTACAAAATAAACTGCAACGGATCGTTGCTAAACTTTATCCAATGTATTTTCTTATTTTAGGGTAAAGTACTTTAAAATATAATTTTACAAAAAAACGTTATATGACCTTTTTGGTGGTCCTCACGGTACTTAATTACAATATTAAATTTCATTAAAATTGGTTTAGTCATTTTAAAAATATTTAGAAAAAAACTATAAAGTATTGAAATAAAGTAGGTACTAATGTTTGTGGGCCGATATGTACCAAAAACTAATCTGCGCTTCATTTTGTTAAAATAATGATAGGTTTTCAATTTCATTTAAATCGGTTCAACGATGTGGAAAAAATCGTGGACGAAAAAAACGATAACATAGATCCATCCGCACCCACTTCCTGAAAAAATCGCGCTTTTTAGCCTCTCGACGAGACCTAATGTAATTTTTGGCAAAACTGTCACGTGCTACATTTCAATCTAAATGAATACTACAATTTGTGACTTTAATTGAGACCATGGGTTCCGTAGTCTTTACCTGAGGACCCTTTGAAGTCGCGCTTGCCACGAGACCGTTTACAATACTTTGACCATGCTTCGCATTGGATAAAGTAAAAATATATAACTTTATATCATTTGTATTCTGATTTGTTGTAAGAGTTAAGTCAAGGTCTAGGTCTCTTCATATCTCTGACCAGGGTCTCAAACACGTCTGATACATACTTGTCGGTGAAAAATGGTTACACGTATACCCAATCAAGATATACTTCATCTTCTCTGATTTCCTCACTGATTATGCTTGCGCAGATAGAATAAACTGATCAACTAATGAGAGCGAATAATTTGTAGAATCGTGAATGTTCTCTCTCTTTTGAGGATGAGTGAAGAAAAATCTCATCACCATTTTGAGAAAATGTACTGTATACATGTGGAATATAGATGTAATAATTAAACTTGAGTAAGATACGAGGTAGGTTTCACAAAAAAAGAAATAAAACAAAATTGAGTTTTGAATTCGATATATTTCGGGGTTAGCCCATCATCAGGAGTCTAAGAAAACTGATTATATATTGGAAAAATAGTTTTACAAGTAAGAATTTTTAAAAAAAATTTTAACTGTATGTGGTGAGGGGAAAGTAGGGGAAGAGGAGAAGTTGTTCTAAGAATTAATATTTTCTATTGAGATTTGAACTGGCTGAAAGGAAGCTATACGTGCTATTATAATAACGAATGGACAAGTACCTGAGAAGGTACAACTTGAAAGGTACATGAGAGAGTGCAATTACCCTAGTATATTCAATGTGCGAACAATGGAAGGAATGTTTATTTAATTTATTATTAACATATAATCAATAATTGTATTTTTATACACTTCCAATTGATTATTTAAAATATTTGAATTATTAGAGAGGGCTATTTTTATTTCGGTGGATTCCAAGAGGTCCAATTTAAGGCCTTTTCTTTCAAAATGAATGGGGATAGGGTTATTATTAGAGGTTGAATGGTTAGATTCATGTAAGTGAATTGCGAAGGCTGAGGTCGAATCTAAATTAATGTTATCGGATTTGTTGAGATGATTAAGGGCTCTTACATGCTCGGAGTAACGTATTTTGAAAGCGCGACCTGTCTGCCCAATATAAAAAGCATCACAATCTTGACAAGTTAATTTATACACTCCTGATTTGTCTAATTTATCAATTTTGTCTATTTTATTGTTAATTAATTGGGAGCCTAAATTGTTGTTGTTGTATAAAGCAGGAGTGATTCCATATGATCTAAGGGTATAAGCTAATGGAGATGTCAGATGATTAGAAATGAAGGGTATTCTTCTATATATTTTTTCAGTTCCCGATTCTAATGAGTGTAAGTGTGAAATAGTGAATTTACGTTTGATTTTATTATAAATTTTGTTGATAGTCGAAATGTTATATCCATTATTCAGGGCTATATTCTGAATGATGTTAAGCTCTTTATTGAAATTTATAGTATTCATGGGTATACTGAGGAGTCTATGAATCATTGAATAGAATGCTGCAAATTTTGTATTAATGGGGTGATTAGATGAGAAGGGAATGACTGTGTCCGTGAAAGTGGGTTTTCTATATATTTCATAGTGTAATTTTTGATGTGAAATAGTTATTTGAAGGTCCAAGAAAGCGAGAGTATTATTTGTACCTATTTCAGAAGTAAATTGTATATTTTCATGGAGAGTATTAAGATATTGTTGGAATCGATTAATTTGTCTTTTAGTGCCAGACCATATGACAAAAATATCGTCTACATATCTACGCCAGAACACAATATCTTTGAAATAGTGGTTGGTTGGGTTAAGAATGGTTTGTTCTAAATGGGACATATAAATTTCTGAAAGCAAGGGGCTAAGGGGACTACCCATGGCTAATCCATTTTGTGGTTTATAGTAGTTATTGTTAAAGAGAAAATAATTTTGGTTTAGGCATAGGTCTAGTAATTGGCGAATATGATTATTTCGAGATGGGTCTGTAATATTTGAGTTAATGAGTTAATCTAATATTATTTTTAAGTCAGAAAGCGGGATCGAGGGGAAAAGATTTTTAACGTCGAACGAAATGAGTTTGTAGGAATTTTGATGATGGGCTAACCCCCGAAATATATCGAATTCAAAACTCAATTTTGTTTTATTTCTTTTTTTGTGAAACCTACCTCGTATCTTACTCAAGTTTTATTATTATATTAAAATGTTTCACCTAGAACCAACACCGAACTCCTTAAAAGTTATTGAATATAGATGTGTATTTATAGATAAATATGTTAATTAAATTAAATTAAAATCACCCACCGACTTTCTTGAGGTTGAGTTATTATTATTTACTATTAGTTCGAAAGTTGTTTATATTGGAAATTATAAGGACAAGAATGTTGTCTGATTTTTTTATTTTTAATCCAACGTTTTGTCGACTTTGCCGACTTCTTCAGGGCTTCAAAGTTGGCAAAGTCGACGAAACGTTGGATTAAAAATAAAAAAATGACACAAAAAACTATCTAAATTTCTAAATAAAGTTTAGGGAAAGCGGTGTTGGTTTATAGTGAAACATATTAAACACAGTAAGTAAGTAAAGTAAAAGTTGAAATTTTACTAAAATCACACATAATTAATTATAATTATTTATTGATCACGAATAAATACCCAATACAATAAAACTACGACGTTTATTATTCTGCGATCGTTTCAAGTATGAGGGCTGTCATTATTTTGGGTATTTTCGAATTTTTACGCTTACAGAGGCTCAGATATGGTTCGAAAAAAATAAAATACCCCCCCCCCCCCAAGTTTCAAGTCTCGATCTCAATTTTAAACTATGCCGAACAGCAATGCAAGATTCCCATCTAAATAACATGGAATTGAAAGATAAATTTTTTATTCCGGCCAAAGTAATGGTTGGAAAAATACGAAACTCTATAGACTTTATCCTTATAATAGTAACTATCCCTCAGAATTTTTACAGATTTTTAGCTATTATAATTTTGGAGTTGCAGCTAGATAAAATACTTGTTATATCTAATTGTTAGTATCTAAAATTCAAATTTTAGTATTTTGTATTTAATAAAAGAGCGAAGCTCATGCCTCTGACGGGCCTAGGTCGAGTTAGTAATGTAAACAGAGCAAGCCTCTTGAGTTGGAAATTATACCTTGCCTGGCACACTCGCTTGAAAACTTGGATAGGAAACGATACATTAAGTATTAGTTTTACTATGAAAAAAGTTAGTTCAGTGTCAGCCATCTTTAATGTTCAAGTTAACTGGATAAGAGATTTCAATTGGGCCTTCTCTTACAATAATAATTAAACCTTGAAACCAGATTTCGAATCTGTTATAACTGGAATAAGGATTGAAAGGATTGTCTCCAGAAGCAGCCAGCATTTAATAAAAGAGCGAAGCTCATGCCTCTGACGGGCCTAGGTCGAGTATACCTTGCCAGGCCAACAACATATGTAAATATTTCCATCATCTCATTAAATTATAAATAAAACAAATTTATTGATTTATAATTTATTAAAATAAACAATAAAATAAACCTTCCTTTTAATACATAAGAATCTAACCTACAGTCCACTCAGTTCAGCTTTTAATAAGGTTCCAGTGACATCCAGACAGAATTCTTTAATTTTTATACAGTTAGTAAGTTATAAATTCCAAAAATTATTAAAATAGCTAAAAATCTGTAAAAGTTCTGACAGATAGCTACTATTATAAGGATAAAGCCAGCAGAGTTTCAAATTTTTTGAGCCATTACTTTGGCCGGAATAAAAAATTGATCGTTTAATAACAAAAACCTCATATGTTATTTAAGATGGGAAACTTGCATTGCTGTTCTACACAGGTTAAAATCGAGATAGGGGCTTGAAATTTGGGAGAAGATTTTTTTGTTTATTTAATTCGAACCATATGAGGCTCTGGGAGCGTAAAAATTCGAAAAGTCCCAATAGTCCAAGAGCTGGTGACACATTTTTGAGTACGGATATAATAGAAATAATATAGAAATAATGCGTAATAGTACCGTCTATGATAGTTGTACAAGGAATGGTCAATCTGGCCTAGCAGGTGGACCAGGTACTGCGCATGGTCTGAGTGCGGTAAAAATACATATGTGTTAAAAAATATTTTTGACCCACAATGAAATTAAAAAAATTATAATTTATAGTCAATTATAAACATAATATATTCACTCCAGACCATTTGAGTGGTGGGACGTGGAACAGACCACCCAAAGTGTATTTTATTTTAATAGCATCATGCAATTTTTTTGCATGTTGTAAAAATACACTTTGGGTGTTCTGGTTCCACGTCCCACCACTCAAATGGTCTGGAGTGAATATATTATGCTTATAATTGACTATAAATTGTAATTTTTATAATTTCATTGTGGGTCAAAAATATTTTTTAACACATATGTATTTTTTACCGCACTCAGACCATGCGCAGTACCTGGTCCACCTGCTTAGACCAGCCAGACTGGCCATTCCTTGTACAACTATCATAGACGGTACTATTACGCATTATTTCTAGTTGGGTCAAATCCGTACTCAAAAATGTGTCACCAGCTCTTGGACTACAACATAAGAACCACCCTAGTGCTCATACTTGAGCACGATCGCAGAATAAGTCGATCGAAAAGTCGTACTTATATTGTATTATTTGTTCGTATTCAATAAATAATTATAATTAATTATGTGTGATTTTAATAAAAATTTTAATTTTAATCAAATTAATCACAAAAATAAAAGCTTCAACAGCTTCATAGTTAAGTAGGTACTTAAATTGAAATATTTTAAATTTCAATTTTTCATGCTTATTGATTCTGAGCCACATAAATTCTCTCTGAATTTTAATGATGATTTTTATCCACTGGTTTATTATTATTTTAAGTTTTTCTAATTGAATCTAATCTGAATGTGGGAAACCTTCTTCAAGAATTTTTTCGAGAGAGACGCTTCACTCCATTCATTTGTTTTTCTTTTCAACAAGAGATAGAATCTTATTTGAAAATCTAAATTTCTTAATCTGTGACTCCAGATCGTGACCATAACCTTACATTATTATTATTTACGATATACATTCCTGGGAAAATCCGTTCGTTCATTCTTTTCTTTTATATCAACTTAATTAGGAGATTGATGAACAATCTTTTTGTGTCAAATTGTTTACTCTCAAAGGCGATTTCGGACTCTCTTTTAGAAATCACAACAAACATGGTTAGGCACGCACGCAATGCGTATCACAAACCCGGCAATTCACGTGCACATGTACACACGGCCACCTGTAAAAAAAAAAAAAAAAACGTTAAACGTTCAATTAACGTCAAATGAGCGGGCCGGGCTCTTCGGGAATGCCACTTGCGCTCTTGTCAAAGACAATCAGCTACTCGATTAGCCCCATCGTAACGCCACGGTCTTTTTTTTATGTGCCATTCCATTTTATTTATCTCTCGGTGTTTTTTTTTTAGTCTGTCAGTTCAGCTCACTCTTCGACGCATCACCATTCGAAGACAATTAAAATTTTTCCAAAGCTATTGTTAGACTGGCTCAATTAACTCACGAATTCATAGAAATCATTAATGATAGAAGGAATCTATAATAATAATAATATAGACTGTACGTCAAGCTTGAATCATTTGCCAATAGATGGCACTTGCACCGCTTGAATTATATTTGCCAATATTATGGCAGTGCTAAAAAAATTATCCTTGAATTAAGAGTAAATTTCTAACTCAAACTAGATATTTAAAGTTAATTTAAATCACTTTTATTTTTGTTAATTCTTATAGGTGATAAATGAAAGCCTTATTTTTCAGCAGTTTTTAATTTTAAATGGTAATTTTCTTTTTTAATTTATCCAAATATTTCGGAAATTTTCTACAATATTCCTTCTTCAGTGGACCTGTTTTTGTCCATATACAATAATAGAATGTTAGGTATGGTTAGACATTAAATTAAATTAAAGAATTTTTACTTTACCATACAGGGTATGGTCAAGTATTGTAATCGTGCATGAAAAAATTGTTTTTTTCCTTCTTTTTTTCGAAATATCTCAAAAACGGCTAAAACTATTTTGATTAGAAAAATTGAGCGAAACCATGGCATTTCGCTTTATAAAAAAAGCTCTTATAAGTAAGCATCGAAAAAAATTATATTTTTCGAGATAATAATTGTTTTGTCAAAATGTCTGTTATTCTGTCTGGTTGTCTGGTTGTCCGTTAGTCTGTGCGTTATCAAATTTTTGTTGACGAGCTAGCTCAAAAACTAGTGTGAATATCTAAACCAAATTTCACACGTAGTTTTGGTCCATTGAGATTAAGAGCTGATTAGATTTTGGTGCAAGGGGCTGGAGGGGGGAGGGGGGGGGTTAAAAATTAAAAATCTAGGCTATTTAAGGAAACCAAATTTTGTATACATAATCAGTGGGACCCCAGAAGTCTAAAAATGCAAAAACTAACCACCCAAAATCGGGAGGGAAGGGGGGGGGTGGTCAAAAAAATGAAAAACTTCGCCATTTACCAAACTCAACCAAAATTTGTAAACATAATCAGTGGACCACACAAGTCTAAAAATGGAAAAACTAACCCACTACATGATTATAAATAATTTTAGGGGCCAGGTTGTATGGTAAAGTAAAGTGGATGGCCACATCAGAACACGCCAGTTTGTTTATTTTTCAATTGTTTTTTTATAGAAACCACGAAAACCATAGAATCAGGGGTTCCGTGACGCCGCGATCTGACGACGGATTCTTTTATAACTAGTCAAAATAAGACGAAAATTAAGAATAAAATTTTAAACTACAAAGGCCATAGGGGTATAAGTATACTGAATCGACCCCCGAAAGACAATTTAATGATAGTTAGAGGATATTCAGGTACTAATA
This sequence comes from Forficula auricularia, assembly GCA_024734495.1. NCBI lineage: Eukaryota > Metazoa > Arthropoda > Insecta > Dermaptera > Forficulidae > Forficula > Forficula auricularia. The sequence continues at coordinate 25,643,146 of JALMQS010000187.1, forward strand.
AAATAATAAGATGAAAGTTTCAGATCCCTAACTCAATTGGTTTTTGAGAAAAAGCAAAATATGTAAACAACAGAACAAATAATTTTTCTCAGAATCTTTTGAACCGATTGATCTAAATTTTTAATGTTTTGGGGACTGATAATAGCTTTTAGAAAAAAAATTATGAGCTATATCGGTTCTTAAGATCCTTGAAAAAAAAAATTGTTTTTCTTTTAATTTCAATTTTTAACCATGATACAATTGTGGTACAATTATTAAACTATTTTTTTTCAAACCTTATCTATTTTCCTATAATACTATGAGCTTTTCAAATTTTGAAAAAAGATACGCCATAGTAGAAAAAAATAAACTGCAACGGATCGTTGCTAAACTTTATCCAAATTCTGTTCTAGAGTAAAGTACTTTAAAATATAATTTTACTAAAAACTTTATTTAACCTTTTTTATGGGTCCTAAGGTACTTAATTAGGATATTAAATTTCATCAAAATTGGTTAAGTCATTTTCAAGATATTTAGAAAAAACTAAAAAAGTACCGAAATAAAGTACTAATGTTTGTGGACCGATATGTACCAAAAACTAATCAACGCTTCATTTTGTTAAAATACTGGTAGGTTTTCAATTTCAATTCATTCGGTGCAACGGTGTGGAAAAATTCGTGGACGAAAAAAACGATAACACCCACACATCCATCCATCCATCCATCCATCCGCACGCACTTCCAAAAAAAAAATGGCACTTTTTGGCCTCTCGGCGAGATCCCAGGTAATTTTTGGCAAAACCGTCACGTGCTAAAATTCAATCTCATTGAATACTTCAATTTGTGACCTTAATTGAGTCCATGGGTTCCGTAGTCTTTACCTGAGGACCCTTTGAAGTCGCGCTTGCCGCGAGAGCGATTACAATACTTTCTCCCATGCTTCGCATTGGATAAAGTAATAAAAACGACTTTTTGGTCCAAATAATGAATTTATTTTATACGTATGTTTTAAGCTTTCATTTTATTACTTTAACGCATAATCATAGAATTTGTATTTATTAAAAACAATATTTCACTTTCAAAACAACAACAATTATTTTTGCCCAAGTCAAAAATTACAACACGAATATAAATAAGGTAATATCAATAAGCAATTTGTGTCACTGTGGGTCTGTGGGGGGAAGAGTGGCTAGAGGTGGAAGAGGGGGAGTGTTTAACTGTCTGGGGGATCCAGGAGATGAATCTCCTTGGCTTGGCTAGCAAGAGGCCCGCCGAATGCGGGCGTCGCAGCTAGTATCCAAATAAAATCAATGAATTCCTAATTTATTCTAAGAACAAGTCGTTGATGGTCGTCTGTCTGTAGGTACTTCCTGGTACTCCGCCGCGGGATATTCCTCTGTCCCTCTCGTGCATCAGACGGACATTCATTTGTTTAATTGCCCGAGACACCTATGTTTAGATATATTTAAATTAGAACATTAGCTACTCGAGCTGAGATACTGATGATAGGCCTAATTGGATTATAATAACAAAGTAGAGAGCAAGATTGCACTAGACTCGTCGTCCAAGTTCCAACGATGACAAGCCGAGAGAAATCACCCCACAAATACGCCCAACTGATTATCCTCTGCTCCCTTATAAGTTTTATAGCCCTCAAATTGAGGATTTGAGATTTACATTAACATTATATATGAATTATATGAATATTTATTTTCGGTTAATATGAATGAGATGCTATCTATCTACCCTCTGGATATACGTATGATGAGTTTGAATTTCAAATTTAATAAATGCATTGTGTGACTGTCCACCAAACACAGTGGTTCTTAAGCTTTAAATTATTATTATTTTATAAACACTTTAATAGTTCTTGACAAAAAATGTGATAAAAATAGAAAATTTAAATTATTATTTTTCAAACACACTACATAGAAAATTTTAAATATTTCTTTAATTACTAATTAAAGGTTGACTTTATCGAAACATTGATATGAGAAAATGTAGAGCTTTAGTTAAAAAAAATAAGCTGACGTGTTCTGATGTGGCCATCCAGTTGACTTTACCATACAACCTGGCCTCCCACTTATATTTTAAATTTAAAAAAATTATTTATAATCATGTAGGGGGGGGGTTAATTTTTGCAGTTTTAGACTTCTGGGGTCCCATTGATTATGTATACAAAATTTGGTTGAGTTTGGTACAAGAGACTAGATTTTCATTTTTTGACCCCCCCCTTTGGGCGGTTAATTTGTGCATTTTTAGACTTCTGGGGGTCCACTGATTATGTATACAAAATTTGGTTGAGTTTGGTACAAGGGCCTAGATTTTCATTTTTTTGACCCCCCCCCCCACATTTTTGGCGATTAGTTTTTGTATTTTTAGATTTCTGGTGTCCCACGGATTGTGTATACAAAATTTGGTTGAATTTGCTCAAATGGCCTAGATTTTTAATTTTTAACGCCCCTCCACCCCCCTTAATTTTGGGTCGATATGCACCAAAATTTAATCAGCTCTTAATCTCAATGAACCAAAACTACGTGTGAAATTTGGTTTTGATATTACCACTAGTTTTTGAGCTAGCTCGTCCACAAAATTTGGTAACGCACAGACTGACTAACAGACTAACTAACTAACAGAAATTTGACAAAACAATTATTATCACGAAAAATATAATTTTTTCGATCTTCATTTGTTAGGGCTATTTTGTAGACCGAAATGCCATGGTTTCGCTCAATTTTTTTAATCAAAATAGTTTTTGAGATATTTCGAAAAAAAGAAGGAAAAAAAACACTTTTTTCATGCACGATTACAATACTTGACCATACCCTGTATGGTAAAGTAAAAAAATAGTAATGAAATCGGATGAATTTAGTTGTTGAGATACAAATAAATTTTTAAAACTAAATATCTCCTATCTTGGATTCCCACCCATTTTTATTAGCTACCATTTTGAGATGGCAATTATGGTTTTTTTGATATCCTAATAAAATCTATCTATCTGTGGTGAAAAGGAAACTTAGTACCTCCAAATTAAACCGAAATGTTGACTGGCCCATGGACTAGGAAGCCCTGGCCTAACAGGCCGACTTCGCAGCTGGTGAATATATACATATTTTAGAATCTTTGATAATTTAATTTTTTCTTTTTTCTTTTTTTTATTAGGGTTCAAAAATAAATTGAGCAAAAGAAAATATTTCTAGTCACCCCACCATGACCCAAAATCCGCCCAAAATGCGCTACCCCTACTATCCCATGACTCTGAGCCCCGCCCACAAAATAGAAAGCCTAGATCTGCGGGCTATATTGAACGTCACTCGTCGGTTGGATGCGTTGACGTTGATTATTGGTTGGCCCATGAGGAGTGGGGTGACACTTGGGCAGGGTGATACGGAGTTGGCCGAACCCAGCCGAACTCGAAATGATTCCAACGAATAAGAACCAAAGAGTTGGTTTGGAGATTGTAAGCGCGGGGAGTGAAGCCAGGGGACGGAAGGGGGTGCAGCCTGCCGCCATATTAAATGACCAGGTAAACATATTAAGTCTTTTACAAAGAATTATAAAAAAAAAAAAAAAATTGAGAAATAAAAATGTTCAAGTCGCGACCACCTCAAAAAATATACCTACATTTTTAAATAGCTTTTTTTAGACCACACTTAGCAATTGTCTTCAATTTTCAATGATGACCTTTTTACTTTACCATACAGGGTATGGTCAAGTATTGTAATCTTGCATGAAAAAAGTGGTTTTTTCCTTCTTTTTTCTCAAAAACGGCTGAAACTATTTTGATTAAAAAAATTGAGCGAAACTATGGCATTTCGGTCTACAAAAAGCCCTAATAAGTAAACATCGAAAAAATTATATTTTTTGAGATAATAATTTTTTTGTCAAAATGTCTGTTAGTCTGTCTGTTAGTTAGTCTGTGTGTTACCAAATTTTGTGAACGAGCTAGCTCAAAAACTAGTGTGGATATCGAAACCAAATTTCACACGAAGTTTTGGTCCATTGAGATTAAGAGCTGATTAGATTTTGGTTCACATCGACCCAAAATTAAGGGGGGTGGAGGGAGGGGTTAAAAATTAAAAATCTAGGCCATTTGAGCAAACTCAACCAAATTTTGTATACATAATCATTGGGACCCCAAAAGTCTAAAAATCCAAAAATTAACCGCCCAAAATGGGGTGGTGTCAAAAAATGAAAATCTAGGCCCTTGTACCAAATTCAACCAAATTTTGTATACATAATCAGTGGGACCCCAGAGGTTTAAAAATGAAAAAACTAACCTCCCAAAATGGGTGGGGGGTCAAAAAAATGAAAATCTAGGCCCTTGTACCAAACTCAACCAAATTTTATATACATAATCAGTGGGCCCACAGTAATCTAAAAATGCAAAAAATAACCCCCCACCCCTACATGATTATAAATAATTGTATTAAATATTAAATATAAGTGAGGGGCAAGGTTGTATGGTAAAGTCAAGTGGTTGGCCACATCAGAACACGTCAGCTTATTTTTTTAACTTATGTATATATAATTTTTTTTTAACAATTAAGATAATCAAAGATACTTTACGATCCAAGGAAAATTTAATGAAAAAGCACGTGTTTTACATATTTTAACTTTTTATACGACAGTTATTGAATAAATCAAAATATATTTTTAAACTTATTGAAAATAAATATTAGGTTAAGAATTAAATTATTATTATAAAAGGGACTCTTGCGCCACCCAAAGTATATACTTCACCACCCATAGGTTAAGAATAACCACTGCTCTAACATAAAGCTATTTCCTCATTAGAGGTTTTTTGATCCAAAATAAAATAAAAACTGTTGTAATTTCCTCTTCCGGCAAACATAAGCCCCACACAGCAGCCCATCCATTTGACTTGTACATTATTCAAGCGGATTTTTCTATTTTCCTTCCATTCTTATCTCGAGCATTAGTTTCAGAGAAGGTCATAAAATAGACTCCCGCACCTCTAAGGATCTTTTATTTATTATTATTTTTACTTTATCCAATGCAAAGCATGGGTAAAGTATTGTAATCGCTCTCGGGGCAAGCGTGGCTTCAAAGGGTCCTCAGGTAAAGACTACGGAACCCATGGATTCAATTAAAGTCACAAATTGTAGTATTCATATAGGTTGAATTTTAACACGTGACGGTTTTGTCAAAAATTACATGGGGTCTCGTCGAGAGGCCAAAAAGGGCGATTTTTTCATTTAGTGCGTGCGTATGGATGGATGGATGTATGTATGGATGGATGTATGTATGTTATCGCTTTTTTGGCCCACGATTTTTTCCACACCGTTGCACCGATTGAAATGAAATTGAAAACCTACCATTAGTTTAACAAAATGAAGCGCTGATTAGTTTTTGGTACATATCGGCCAACAAACATTAGTACTTTATTTCAGTACTTTTTTAGTTTTTTCTAAATATCTTGAAAATGACTTAACCAATTTTGATGAAATTTAATATCCTAATTAAGTACCTTGGGGACCACAAAAAAGGTTAAATAAAGTTTTTAGTAAAATTATATTTTAAAGTACTTTACTCTAGAGTAAGATGGTACTTTTTTAATTTTTTAAATTCTTTAAAATTTATTCATTTGAAAGTTTTAATATAGCTCATTTAGCCTTGATTAAGTAAGAATGGATAGGCTTCTCTCTGTGAAATGCTAAAAATTTGGGAGGAATTTTTATGAGTAACCATAGCAACTGCGTTGTTTTCTAATCCGTTACCTTTGCTGAAGACAGAGAAATCGATTTTAAACCAAAAATAGCGATTGATTCTCATCTAGTACTTGAGGAATAATCATTCTATATTGGATTTTTGACGTTTCGGTTTTTATTAGTAACCATTGCTGAAGACATAGAGAAATCGACTTTAAACCAAAAATAGCGATTGATTCTCATCTAGTACTTGAGGAATAATCATTCTATATTGGATTTTTGACGTTTCGGTTTTTATTAGTAACCATTGCTGAAGACATGGAGGAATCGACTTAAAACCAAAAATAGCGATTGATTCTCATCTAGTACTTGAGGAATAATCCATTCTATATTGGATTTTTGACGTTTCGGTTTTTATTAGTAACCATTCCTGAAGACATAGAGAAATCGACTTTAAACCAAAAATAGCGATTGATTCTCATCTAGTACTTGAGGAATAATCATTCTATATTGGATTTTTGACGTTTCGGTTTTTATTGGTAACCATTGCTGAAGACATAGAGGAATCGACTTAAAATCAAAAATGGCGATTGATTCTCATCTAATACTTGAGGAATAACAATTCTACATTAGGTTTTTGACGTTTCGATTATTATTGGTAACCATTGCTGAAGACATGGAGGAATCGACTTAAAATCAAAAATAACGATCGATTCTTATCTAATACTAGAGGAATAACCTTATTGAATTCCATTTTTGATGTTTTGACTATTAATGGAAACCTCTACTGAAAATGTAGAAGAATCGACTTAAAATCAAAAAGACTAAATTCTTTTTGGTAAACAACTCAAGCTTGAATAATTTTATTTAAAAAGAAAAAATATTGGTGGGCCAATTGAGATGGGACGGGGCTCGTATTTGATGATCGATTGTGGCTAAACAACTGAATTAATTTTAATTTTTAATAAGTTATTCAACACGAAATTTTATGCTCTTTCAATTTGTTAAGAATGAAATTTTCTGAAGAACTAATCGTTTTCAAATTATAAGCAAAGATCTGAAAAAAGTCCAAAATTTTTGTTGTTTTTAGGCCCTCAAAAATTTACAACCATCCAGAAACCGTCATAAACTCATATAACTCTTATTTGGGATGCCTAACGTCGATTTAAATTATTTCCAGTTTGCGCAGAAATCTAATTTGCCTTGGCTTGAACGAATAAAGACATATATTATGATTCTGAATCCCAACATCCCTCTTTTGTCAGCTGTTTACGATAATAGAATATTTAAACGCTTAGTGATAAAAAATAAATAAATATATAAAACTACACGTATTGTTTTATTAAGAAGAGATTGTGGATTTGTTCCGCCCTCTATCTATCTCATGAATATTTAGATGACATTAAACGCACCATTTGCGAACATGAGTGCAAAATTTGCCATACTATCAGAAAAAATGTTGCTTTCCCCTTTTTTAAAATAATAAAAATGGATCATGAATTTGCATAATAAAATCTTTTATCTTGAAACCATGAACGGCAATTCGCTGCTTGGAGTTTTAATTTAATTTTAGATTTTATCAGGTAGCAAGCAAATTATCCAAATTTTAACGTACCTTTTTATATATTTATTTTGCTAAAAAGCTTTAGTTGCTGACCTAAATGAAGAATATATCTATGTAGAGGAATTAACAGGCTAAATAAATGGTTTGATCCAATATAAATAATTCTTTAGATATGTTAAGTAAAAGACTTTTGTTAAATTTACGTAAATTCAATAAAAATAAAGTACCTTAAAGATAAATTGATGCGGCCATCCACATGACTTTACCATACACCTGGTCCCTCTCTTATATTATAGTACCTGGAGCCACCGAGCGATGCACGGTAACCCCTGCCCCCCTCCCGAAACCACACACCTCGCCCCTACCACTGCACCCTCACTCCGCCCCACTCCACCACAACCGGGCCTCCCTCCCCCGGATCCCCCACAACTGCACCCCACCTTCAGCACCTCCCACATACACCCCACCCCGCACCCAGTTTTTGCATTTCTAGCTTTCTAGTGGTCTACATATTACGTGTATATTTGTTTACTCGTACACCAATTTTCCCACATTCGTTCATATTGATAAACATTATAAAAAATACATAAGAAAAAAATAATAAAAAAAATAATCGTAGGTATAGGATCTGAAATAAAAACATAAAATTAAATAAGATTTATTTTTAAGTTATATATAGTAAAAAAAGCCACTTCAATCACTTTATTTGTAAACACACCTGTAATGTTATGATTTAGACACCTGTTAATTAAAAACAAACAAAAAATTCCTAATTTTAATATAATATAGTAATATTTGGTATAACCCATTAGTGGGTTTTTAAAACTAAAAACCAATTAAAAATAAAAGATAATTGAAAAAAATGTAAACAAACTTTTTTATTGAGATTTTCATCTATCAATAATTACTTTAATTAAGAAAAAGATCAATTAAGATTAAATTTGTCGAGGTCTAGACCTGGCCAGATCGCTTTCTCATCCTCAAAACTTGTTAATAGAATTTGTTTCATCAAAATCGGTAGAGCGGTTTTTAAAATAGAACCAAGATACAAATATATATACATATAAACAAACAAACAATTTTTGCTCGTTTAATAAGAGTAGATATTTAATAAAATAAATTATAATTATTTACGAAAGAACCCCCCCCTCTTAATTTTGGGCTCATTATCAATTAATAATTACTCCTTTTAATTATAAGACTATTTTATTAAAAATAATTAAGTAATGGAGAGGGATTCAGCCATTGGCTGAATCCCTCTCCATTACTTAATTATATACATATACAGCCATCAAATTGTATCTATTTTATTAAAAATACTAGCTGCAAGGCCCGCTTTCGGTAGGCCTTTTTTTAGCCAAGTGGCTTCGCCCCCTGGACCCCCCGTCACTTGAACACTCCCTCTCCTCCATCTTCAACCACTCTCCATCCCATCGACCTTCTCCTCCCATCTGATCACCTTCCACCAAAGTAAACCCTACTAGCAAAATAGCTGTATAATTTTAGGTTATACAACTGTTATGTTCTATTGATGTTGTATAATCGTTATGGAATACTTATAAAACAGCAACAAAACATAAATGTTATATAACCTAAAATTATACAGCTACTTTGCTAGTTCGGAAACCTACCCCCTGGACTCCCCACCACTGGAGCCGCACCCACTGGACCACCACCTTTCCCCTGGACCCCAAACCCTCACCTCTAGATCCCACATAGGTATATATATTTATAGGTACATACCAGGGATGTTGCGGATGCCGATTTTTTCACATCCGCGGATGTGAATGCGCATGCGGATGCGGATGTGGATGTTTAAGATCTTATATAAATATAGTATATAAATGAAGAATTAAAACAATTATAAAGTAATTATTAACATTTTCATTAATAAAAATTAGTATTAAGTATAATGTTCCTATTTTTTTAACTTCACTTACTAATTTTCATATTTGTAAGTGAAGTTAAAAATAGGAGCCTTATACTTAATAAAGAGTAATATTGCCGCCTTTTCTGATTCAAGGCGGTTACGCAGAGGTTCGTAAATTAAATCCGCGCTACCAAATAATTGTTCGGGAAAAATAAAGAATATTGTTATAAAACGATAAACTTTACCTACAATAAAACATATTACCGGTGTAACATAATGGAATTTACCTGGCGATTTTAATTTAATAAGCTGAGCTAAGACTAATATAAAGATTTTTCCAATAAACAATTATTTACACACAATGATCACTGTATCACAATAACACTCAAAATATCTATCTATACGATAAGTAATCCATAGCGCAAACAAACACGTAATGATTTATTTACAAGAAACAAATGATACACCAGAACAAACGCGTCGGATCTTGTCACCAATTTTTTCGCTCTCATTGGACATTGTAACGTGCGAACATTCGCCGGCCCCGCCCGATTTCTTTCTTGTCGCATCTTGTATTACATTCGCATCCGCATGAACATCTGCATTGATTATTGCGGATGCGGATGCGGATGCAGATGTCCAAATCTATGCGGATGCGAATATTCGCAACATCCCTGGTACAGACACAGGTAGTTATAGGTATGTGATCAGCTTTCTTGGATTTTTGTTTCAAACCCCCTCCCCCTTCTTTTGGTCAATATCAATTTCAAATAGTGGGGGGTCAGATAGGCTAGGCGGTAGCATGACAGCGAGCTAACCAGGGACCCGGGTTCGAATCCGACTCGAGGCATCCAGCTAAAATCTGACCCGGGGGGTAGAGACAAATTTGAAAAATAAATATATAGTATCGTAAAGTGGCTTATGGCTAAAAAGGCCGAAAAGCCCAAAAAAAAAAAAATTTCAAATAGTGAGTCCGTACAAATCAATCAATGGGTCTAGGACCTATATTGATATTTTTCGACTCTCTCCTCCGACCCAATTTCGCCCTTCGAAATAAATAATAAGTCTCTTATTATTATTATAGGTTCATTTGACAGTACATTTTAATTTTATTGTTTTGTTTTTTTTTATTTTGAAAATTTTATAATTTTAATTTTTAACCTGTCGCCCATTAATTTTTGGTTCGATTTTAATCAAAATCTAATCAGCTCTTAATCTCAATGTACCAAAACTATATGTGAAATTTTGTTTTAATATTCATACTAGTTTTTGTGTTAGAGCGTACAGAATATTTCGTAACATATATACTCACGCCGTACTAACAGATATTTTGACAAAATAATTAATATCGCGTAAAATATAATTTTTTGATGTTCACTCATTAGGCTCTTTTGTAGACCAAAATGCCACGGTTTAGCTCAATTTTTTTTTAACAAAATAGTTTCAGCTGTTTTTGAGATATTTTGAAAAAACGAAGCAAAAATAAATGGATGAGCCTTATTTATCCACATAGGATCACGGGGGGTGTGAAACTTTAATTTTAAAACCCACTAATAGCTCATGACGTCACGACAAATAAAATTAGGGAATTTAAATTATTCTTTTAAAACCCACTAATTGTTTACGACAAATAAAATTTATTAAAATTAGGAAAATTTAAATTATTATTTTAAAATCAAGCCTTGTCTTTATTTCCCCTCTATTAAGTCATTTCCCCTTTATTGTAACAAAAAATTCAAACAGATACGGCGCTAAAATAGTTTCACATCAAAAACACTTTTTTCATGCACTATTAGAATACTTTACCATACCCTGTATGGTAAAGTAATAATGAAAGTTTTTAAAGATTTCATTAGATATTATAAAGGCTGGGAATTGAACCCAAGTGCCAAAAACTGTTTATAATTTTTTAGTTCTATTTGTTTGACAAGGAGTGACAAAAATGAAAAGATTAGTTAAAACCGCTGTAAAAAAATTTAAATAAATTTTTTATTTTTTCTAGTATTAAAATAAGGCTAACAAACATCACTATTCTTAGATTCTAACTAATCCCACCCCATAGCCGAGAGAAATAGTTTTCGCCAAGATTGCCTGTAAGGTAGGCAACCATTAGCACAGCGCTCAAGAATGAATTTGTAGGCTTATACGAGTATAATATTTACATTTTCTTGACTGCAGTCTAGGCTTGTTCAATAATGGAATTTATATGAAGGTATATCTACTCTTATTAAACGACCAAAACATTGTATATTTATATATATATTTGTATCTTGGTTCTATTTTGAAAACGGCTCTACCGATTTTGATGAAACAAATTCTATTAACAAGTTTTGAGGATGAGAAAGCGATCTGGCTAGGTCTGGACCTCGACAAATTTAATCTTAATTGATCTTTTCTTAATTAAAGTAATTATTGATAGATGAAAATCTCAATAAAAAAGTTTGTTTACATTTTTTTCAATTATCTTTTATTTATTAATTGGTTTTTTAATTATAAAACCCACTAATAGGTAATAGCAAATTTTAATATATTATATGAAAATTGGGAATTTTTTGTTTGTTTTTAATTAGCAGGTGTCTAAATCATAACATTACAGGCGTGTTTACAAATAAAGTGGTTGAAGTGGCTTTTTTTTATATAACTTGAAAATAAATTTTATTTAATTTTATGTTTTTATTTCAGATCCTATACGATTATTTTTTTTATTATTATTTTCCTATTTATTTTTTTATAATGTTTATCAATATGAACGAATATGGGCAAATTGGTGTACGAGTAAACAAATATACTCATAAAATGTAGACCATTAGAAAGCTAGAAATGCAAAAACTGGGTGCGGGGTGGAGTGGATGTGGGAGGTGTAGGAGGTGGGGTGCAGTTGTGGAGGATCCGGGTTGGGAGGGAGCGGTTGGGGTCGGGTGCAGTGGTGGGGGCGAGGTCTGTGGTTTCAGGGGGGGGGGCAGGGGTTACCGTGCATCGCTCGGTGGCTCCAGGTACTATATGTTTAAATTCACTAATAAATAGACTGCAATATTCTTAAATTTTATATGCTTTCAACATCCCAGCAGACCCTTGATTAATGGCTCTAAAAAGAAAAATTAAAATCTTAGTTAACTTACAAATTTATTTATTTTTGCTTTCACTTATATCTAAATCATGGTGAAGTCAAAGAAGTGTAGGTTATAAATAAAAGTTTTGTGGTGGACACAGTAGTTTATTTTAATTTTATCAGGGGGAATTCCAACAAAAATAGCCTTCCATACTTCCGAAAATTTGATTTTTATTCTTATATATGTTACTATAACATTCCCTTCAATGAATTCCTAAGACATCAATATAATAATTTTTGGATTCTATATCTCTATGTTCACCGATCTCTACGTCAAAGGGCTTAATCGAATGACTTGTAATTTGAAACATAGACTCCTGAAGGGTCAAGTAAGCGGTGTGATTTATAAAAAGTGAACTTTTAGTCCCAGGAGGATATGTTCACCGACCTATTCTTATTCCAGGTTCAATTAAAACTCTAATTGATTTTTTCTACAAATTTAAATTTAATAACAAATTCAAATTTAGGGAACTAAGAAAATATTATTTTTATTACAGACAAAAGGATCAGCCGGGGCTCGAACCCGGGATCTTTGCATATGTACTGCAATGCTTTGTCATAAGAAGTTTACCTCCTATATCCACTAAGCTACTGATCCCCGAACCCAAACTAATACCTTTTGTCTATATGAATTATGGAATTTCTTTTTTAATCCTCTCCTCGTTCTTATTTCGCAGCGTAGGCCTTGATTCATTAATTAAACAATTAACTATTCCAGCGCCTCCCATTCGATCGCAGACCCCAAAGATCGAAAATAATTTTTCTCTTCACCCGGGGCGCGACCACAACGAGGCCGTGTAAAGACAATTAATAACAAATTCAAATTTAAAATAATTAAATTAATTGTCTTTTACACGGCCTCCTTGTGGTCGCGCCCCGGGTGTAGAGAAAAATTATTTTCGATCTTTGGGGTCTGCGATCGATTTGGAGGCGCTGGAATAGTTAATTGTTTAATTAATTAATCAAGGTCTACGCTGCGAAAAAAGAAAGAAATTCCATAATTCATATAGACAAAAGGTATTAGTTTGGGTTCGGGGATCAGTAGCTTAGTGGATATATGAGGTAAACTTCTTATGACAAAGCATTGCAGTACATATGCAAAGATCCCGGGTTCGAGCCCCGGCTGATCCTTTTGTCTGTAATAAAAATAATCTTTTCTTCGTTCATTAAATTTGAATTTGTTATTAATTGTCTTTACACGGCCTCATTGTGGTCGCGCCCCGGAGTGAAGAGAAAAATTATTTTCGATCTTTGGGATCTGCGATCGATTGGGAGGCGCTGGAATAGTTAATTGTTTAAATTTAATCTTTATAAAATATATCCGCAATTTCTAATTAGAACAAATAAAATATACCATATATTAACTGAAATTGTGGGATATCTATTGCCTACTTTAAAAACATTACTCCTAAATAATATTATATTAGGTAGGTAATATTATATTGACAAATGCCTTGCGGGCCCAGGCTTCTTGTTCTTACATGTTTGTTCAAGCAAATCGGATTACTTTCCAGGAAACAACGGAAAGAACGAAAAAATTGAGCTTAACATTTCTACATTTCTAACATTTCTTTGTATTAAATCAGGTACCTACTTTGTTGAAATATGTTAATTGACATTATTAGCTGAGCTGAGGTGAGAGGGCGAGAACGACGTTTACCAATGTCTCTTTTCAAATATTTTAATTAATTTCAAATTGTTCACATTTTCTTCATAATATCGAATCTTATCGAAGAATATACATAAATGGAATTTTACAAATTTTTCTTTATATTAAATGACTGAGAAATATTTTCGTAATTTAAGGAAATAATTCGTTTCAAAATTGAAATATTTCACTAAGTGTTGGGATAAGGGGTAGAAATGAAATCTTTACAAAATTATATTTTATCGAAAACCAATTGTAGAAAAAGAATATATAATTCATATTTGTTAAAATATATGTATAACATTGGCATCTCCGATATGACATCAGCGCCACTCCGGTGTTGGCTATCTTAACTTAACTTATAACTCACTTCATTTTCTACTCGAGTTCATGTAACTTGCTAATATTGCTTTTTCCTCATGTACTATTCTATTTTATTGTAATATGTGCAACCTCAATAAAACGATTTATATATTTTATCTATAAAATTATCTATCATTGTGATATTCCGCTATCCACACTTTTTATACCTCTTAACAATATCTAAATACATAAGATTTGAAATTCATTATAAAAAAATTTAACATTTTATTTCGGAATGCTCCAAAAGTAAAATAAAGTTTAACTTTTGTTAAAATTGTAATTAAAAAAATAAAACTTTAAAAACTCGAGACAATGTTTGAAAATTGTAATTATTTGACGATCGTTTTATCAGCGAACAGTTTGAGCTAAAAAGTTGAAACATGTTCTAAAAGTTAATTTGATTAATAAAATTCCAGCTCTATTTTTTTTTCTAATTTCCTGAATATTCGATTCCGAATTTCTGAAGCTAGAAAACTCAAATTTATTTCTTTATTTTGGAAACAGACCAAACTTTCTAAGCACTAAGCTCCTAAAAGATGATGGTGTCCCCCACATCGTATATCTAATTTAAAAGATAAATATGTAATAATATAAAAAAAAATTGAAATGGAACAAAATTTATATTAATATAGAAAATAATGTTCATTTTTGTATAATTCTATCAATATAAGAGGTTTGGGATTCTTTATCTCTATGTTCATCGACTTCCAGGTCAAACGGCCTAATCAATTGACTTGAAAATTGAAACATATACTCCTGAGGGGTCAAGTAATCGGTGTGATTCATAAAAAGTGAACTGTTAGTCCGAAGAGTAACTTTAGCTTTAAACTTTTAATTTTTTTCGCTATTCTGATTCCAAGTTCTAATAAGAAAACTGTCTTTCTCAAGGCGAAAATGAATCCCTATTTTCAAAAGCACTTTACATTGAAAGAGCGGAGAATGAAATCCCACATATATAATTTATTAGTTTTAAAAAAGGTCATCATTTTAAAATTGAAGAAAATTGCTTAAGTATGATCTAAAAAAAATAATTTAAAAATTTGTCCTTTTTTGAGAGGGGGGGGGAGGCGCGACATGAACATATTTCCTCAATTTGGGTAGCGGTCTTGAAAAGGTTAAGAACCACATCACCAAAACACATCAGGGGTCGGCAAGCTTTTGAGACGGAAGAGCCAAAAATTACAATTTACAAAATTTCCCAGTTTTTGAAGAGCCACTAACATATTTGTTTGTATATTATGGTATTTGATTAGGATTAAGTATATAAATTTGATTTTTTATTCAAAATAAATGGCTTCAAATATGAATTTTTTGCAGTATAATATTTTTTTATAAATTTTGAAAATAAATTAATATGATTATTAATATTTGCGCATGGAACAGGAGAGCAGCATCTTGACATCCAAAGAGCCACATGCGGCTCGCGAACCGCAGGTTGCCGACCCCTGGTCTAGGCAACCATGTGAGAGTCTCTTTATCTTGGACGTGTAATAAATCATCCCCTTAAGCATACATTTTTGTCGCCAGTTGACGCTAAAGTCGTGACGTAGGGTCTCTATAGCAAAAATTTAAAAAGAGCTAGAACATATTCTCTTGGGACTAAAACCTCACTTTTTATTAAACACAACGCTTACTAGACCCCTCAGGAGCCTATGTTTCAAATTTCAAGTCAATCGGTTAAGCCGTTTTACCTGGAGGTCGGTGAACATAGAGATATAGAATCATAAAATTATTTTATTGATTCACTCCATAGTAATGTTTCAGAAAAATAGATTAAAAAAATTCAAATTACGATTTAAGAGGTGAGAAGAAATCTCTTCAAATAAATTAACATTGTAGCTACCTACCATGTTACCCATATAGATACATAATACAAAACAAGAGATCGAATAAAAGTTTGAATAATGAATATTTCTCCATTCTCCTCTCTTTCGTCGACGTTGAGCGGCGAGAATTATATGTTAATTGGTTCAACCACTTGTGGATTTATAATCAAATATTAATTTCCTGTTTTAGCTCTCTTTTTGAAATCGTTTTTTGTTATTTAAAAATTATTATTTCTTAAAAGATTTTCCTTTTCCTTTCTATTAATTTAACTTTAAGGTTTAAATAAGCAAGATAAATTAGCATTTGATATTTGATAATAAGATTTTAAGAGGGAATACTAATGGGTTTGAGATGCAACATTAGTAGGTATTTAATAAATAGTTAACCTTAAAATCGGAGTGGGTGCTCATAAATGAGAATCGTAGAATAAATTGATCGAAACGTCGTAGTTTTATTGTATTATTTGTTCCTATTCAATAAATAATCACTGTCCAACAATGGGGCTCAAAAATAGCTGATTCTTATGTATTTCCATCTGCTGAATTCAAAAATCACCATAAAAATTACACTTCTAATTGAGCTACAAACAAGTGAGGAAGTTGTTTTCTATTACGTCAACAAAATAGTTTGATTTCTAATATTGCTGTTTAATATTTAATTAGTTACTTACTAAGTAAGTAAGTAACTAATTAAATATCAATTTCTACGCCATACCCTTCTGTCTCTTGCCAGTATCATCCAGTGCTGGATTACTTTGCGCCCACTCGTGTCTCGATCCGTATTTTTGTAGTTTAGAGGGTACCGCGACATTTCATCCCCCGACAAAATATCATTTTTGTAGTTTAGAGGGTACCGCGACATTTCATCCCCCGACAAAATATCCCCGACAAAACATCCCCCGGCATAATATCTTCTGACAAAATATTCCCAAGTATAAGGGAGAATACAAAAGAGCCACCCTGCCCGACGATTGGCTGTTCGGTTTTCAATGTGTGTTTGATTAGGAAAAAATGGGAGCCCCAAACACATCCCGCCCGACGATTGGCTGGTTCGGTTTTCAATGTGTGTTTGATTAGAAAAAAAATGGGATCCCGAAACACACCCCGCTCGGACTAAACTTTCGGAGGTTCGGTTAATATATATTAACCGAACCGGAGTCGATTTGCATTACTCATAAGATTCACGCGGGGAAGGGTTATTTTTTCATGAGATATTTTGTCTGAAGGATATTTTGTTGGGGAATTTTTGTCGGGGATGTTTTGTCGGGGGATGTTTTGTCGGGGGATGTTTTGTCAGGGATATTTTGTCGGGGGAAGAAATGTCGCGGAATCGTTTAGTGAGTCCCCCCGTCGAAATGGCGGACGTCCAGGCGGTCTCACTTTGTCTCTGGGGATCCACAACTGGGTATCGGTACTCCAACAATTATCCCCTCTCCTCACAAGATGACCCGCCCAGTTGTGTTTGGCTTCGTAGCGTGAGTCAAAATGTCCTTCACCAAGGACATATTTCTGATGTCGCTATTGTGAAGATTAAGAAACCGTTGTCTTTGGAGAGTGATGCCAAGAAGTCTTCTCTCTAATGCCGACTGAGATGTTTTTATTTTCTTAATATTTAATGGGACTCGAAAATATGTCAAAATAGCCTTTTTCGTCGTTTTGACCGATAATATCTCGAAACTCTAAAGTGTTGTAAAAAATCGGGAAATTGCATTATGATCAGCGTATAAAACTCTACTGGAATCCAATGTTAGGTTTACGGGGAGAAATTTTTGTTTAATTTTTATCGAGCAGTGTTATTATCTAAGTTCATAATTCATGGGTAACCTAAACGAGCAAAGAGATAAATGATTAAGTTGAAACTGTGTTTAAAAGTGAATTATAGGTGTAGGTTTTTTAGGTGTAGAACGTGTTAAATACATAATTTCAATTAATTTTCTATTTACATGATGAGCGGTTTTTGAAGCTGAAAAAATTATAATGACATCGGTAACACACAGCCTGTATAATGAGGTAAAGAACCAAACAATTAGAGGTTCCAGGATATCAGGATGCCTTAAAGACATTGTCTGGAGAAACAAATTTATGACCACGGAGGCAAAGGTGAAGATCTATAAAGCAGCTGAATAACCTATCACTTACGCTGTTGAGACCCAAGCCGATACACTAAGAACATAGCAGCTCTTAAGAACAACGGAGATGAAGACGCTAAGGTCTATACTGGGCCTAACACTATGAGACAAAATAAAGAGCAATGATATCAGATAAGAGTGTGAGATCTAAGATATCGTCAAATGGACAAAAGATCGCCGTCGGTACTGGAACGAACATGTGGATAGAGCTAACGCATCATGATTGAGTATACAGTCCTAAGACTGGTTTGATGCAACAATCCGTCTCCACTCGACTCTGTCCCCCGCCAGCTGTTTGACCTCTCTAAATGTCTGGCATCCCATATCCCCAATTATTTGGTTGAAATATTTTAATCTGGGTCTTCCCCTTCCCCTATCTTTCCTACATCACCCTCCAAGATATCCCTAAGCAGTCCCCCATGTCTCAGTGTGTGCCCCATCATCTGACCTCTTCTCTTCTTCAGACTCTTCCACAAGGTTCTTCTTTCTCCGATTCTTCCAAGAACTTCTTCATTTGTAATTCTATCCATCCATTTGATATTCATCATTCTTCTGTAGCACGATATTTCGAAAGCCTCTAATCTCTTTCTCTGCTCTACTCCATAATTGTCCAGGTTTCACACCCGTACATGGCTATGCTCCATACAAATGTCTTCAATAGCATCTTCCTGTTTTCTAAGCTGATTGAGGCGAGCATAGTAGTTTTTGTTTTGAATTAAACCCCATTTTTGCATGGGCAATTCTTGATTTAATTTCGTTTTCACTCTTCCCATCCTATGTTATTTTACTTCCTAGGTAGCGGAATTCCTTAACTCCTTCTAGGTTTTCTTGGTTAATTTTGATGAATTCCTGTCTCGTTTGTTCTTTTTTTGTACATACTAGGACCTTGGTTTTATTCTTGTTTATTTTCATTTTGATTTCTTCTATTAGCATTTGGTTAATTCCATTCAGAGCGTCCCCTAATTCTTTTTGTTGCAACGCGGGACGACTAATCAAAATAGCCCGGGATGGAATGCCAGCATCCAAGAGACCTAGGGACAGACCGCCGAAAAGGTGGAAAGGAAGATAGGCATCCTTTTCCACTGAGACGTGAGGCGTGTGTAGAAGAACAGGCGATAAGCCTATAATAAAGAAGAAGAACACACAGCCACGAAACCCTATTTTCGGCTCATACAAAGTAGAATCAGGGTACCGTTTATTAATTATTTCACTTCTATTCAGATATTCAGGAAGTTTTTGTGAAGACAACCAATGTAGGAGGGTTGTTAAAGGGACTCGAAAATAGGTCAACATTGCCTTTGTTGTCGTTTTGACGGATATTATCTCAAAACTCTGACCTGTTGTAAAAAATCGGGAAATTACATGATAATCACCGTAAAAAACTCTACCGGAAGCCATTGTTATGTTTACGGATACAAATTTTTGTTTAATTTTTGTTGAGCAGTGTAATTACAATTAATTATGTGTGATTTTAACAAAATTTAAATTCTAAATAGGTAAAATTGTATTCTATGCTTTTTACTTATTGATTGGTGACCGTCCAGAAGTTTTTGAATTAACTCGAAAATGTTCAGTATTTTATTTACTCATCGAATTTAGAAATATCTGAAACGTAAAGAAAAATAATACGGAAGCATGATTTTTCCTGTGTGTTTGTGTGTATGTGTCTGACTAAATTATGATAGTCACGATAAGCGGAATAACATGCTAGTAGTTCCAAAAGAACAAACTGAAGAGATTTTGGTTTTACTATCTTTCAGAGCGTTCAGTTCAAAAATACACAAAAAAACAAATTATTATAAATGGGGAGATTTTTAAGGAATAAATAGAAGACAGACTACTGGAGAAGATCAAGTATATATACGAGGGTCCAGAGGAAGATTGAAGAAACGAGAGCAAGACACCAAGAAACCAAAAACCCATAAGGGTTAGTGTTATGAACAATTTTTTTTATTTAGATGTATATTTGACGGTGTATTTAATGTAATTTATTTTGTAAACTCTTATTAATGAATAAATAAATTTCTATAATAATAAATAAAAAAATTTGGGGATCTATCCAAACGTTTCAACTAAAAACCTGAAATTCAGTAGATATTTTGATTTAATAAATTGCACCTCTATAAGCCAACTTTCTAGCTTGAACTTTAAAAAATTACCAAATCATTAAAATATAGGCAAATATCTGTTTAAAAAAAAAATCATAATTTTACAATAAAAATAAAAATAAAAATATCCGAATAAAAATATTGGAATAAAAATATTAAAATATAATTTATAAATTTATATAATGTTTCGAGTATTCCAACGTTTCTCGAAGTGCTGGAGAATAATATGGCGAATATGGATATCGTCGTAAGTCCGATTTTTGGTCAAATACGTATTATACGTTTATACCGACCAACTTTTCACGGCGCATCTGTCTATTGAAACCTTATTATTCTAATCCAATTTAATTTCACGCTACTGACAAATAATAAATATTACGTTGTTTATGTATCTTGATGTTTAAAATGTTTTTTTTTTGTTTTGTTTTTTTTTTTGGCTTTTCGGCCCTTCTAGCCATAAGCCTAATTACGATACTAGATATATTTTTTAAATTTGTCTCTACCCCCGGGGGTCAGATTTTGGCTGGCTGCCTCGAGTCGGATTTGAACCCGGGTCTCCTGGTTAGCTCGCTGTCACGCTACCTACTAGCCTATCGACCCCCCCCAAAATGTTTTTTTTCTTGTTTTCTGGCAAACAATGAATTTAGAACTTACGAGGTTTTGTAAGATCAGCGATGATATGATTTTCGATACGCATTTTTATTAAATGAAAAGAGAAGATTATATTCATTAAAAAAATGAATCAAAGATCCAATTTTTAAAGAAAAAAAGTCGCAAAAAAAGCAGCAATAATTATGCACCAACACAATATTAAAATTGTATTAGTTGAATAAAAGATTTCACTGTCGATGGTAACAGAAGTGTTTTTATTTTAGGTTAAAAATAAAATGAGAGAGTCTTCTGTTTTTTAAATAAAATAATTTTTAATTATTTCTAGAGACTATAGTTTCGAAGGCATTGCCCTCATCATCAGTCTATCACAAATATTTCAAATTAGTTACAAATTAAGATTTATACATTGAAAATTTTGAAAAATATATAATGTCTCCCTCTTCATGTTTCCTCTTGGGAGATTAGAATATATATATATATATATATATATTCTAATATAAGTAGTATATTCTAATCTCCCAAGAGGAAACATGAAGAAAAAGACATTATATATTTTTCAAAATTTTCAATGTATAAATCTTAATTTCTAACTAATTTGAAATATTTGTGATAGACTGATGATGAAGCCAATGCCTTCGAAACTATAGTCTCTAGAAATAATTAAAAATTATTTTATTTAAAAAACAGAAGACTCTCTCATTTTATTTTTAACCTAAAATTAAAATTGTAGATTATCCCGTACATACTTTAAGAAGTATTTTGTACTTTAAATTACCCACCTAAATAACAATAAATTATTTGAGTTGAAATTGAAGTAATATATTAATGAAACACAATAAATGTAAATATTCATTAATGAATAAAAATACAACATTGAAGCATAATAATTAAATCTAATTAATCAATTCATTAATTTGTTTTCTTTTTAATATTTTATTGATTGTTTATTTGTATTGTTGAAAAAGTAAATAAATCTAAATCTACACATTTATTTTAGCTCTTCTTTATTTTACTATATTATAACAAACATATAAATTTTCTATTTACTCAAGGTATAATAAATTTACATTCAACTCGTCGTCTAAAATTCAAAAATAAAACAAGAGTTAAGCAATTATAAAAAGGAGGACATGGTTTTTCTCAAGTAAATAAATTTACGCTAGAAATCAGGACTTGATATTATTTTTATAATAAAAAAGTTAATTAATTTTTTTCCAACTTTTCTAGAGATAATTAAAAATATGAATAACATATTTTGACCTGGAAAAATTCTTCTCGTAAAAATTACATCTCTCTCTATTTTTTCATGTTTCCAATTCAAAAATGAAATGGGCAATAACGATAAAAAATCACTACCAAATTAAATCAAGAGAGAGAAATGGTAAAATTTTATTATTGAACATAATATACTTCTTTTTTTTTTTTAGTTTATAAATTTCCAGAATGACTTTATTAGCCAATGCTGAGTTTTAATGTAACAGGTTTCTGAAGTATTTTTAAAATTCAGTATACATAATTGCTTGATATTGGATTTTTATGAAGCAGCTGTCCAGATTTGATAAATGTCAACCATCAAAGGGGGCGTTGCCAGACAAAATTCATAAATAATTTATACTCTTAAAGAAAATATTAAATAAATAAATAATTTTCACTGTGAGTGAGTGCAGAGCAGGAATTACGTAGTTTGTGTCAAATTCTCATGTTGTTTTCTCTTTATTGTCTTATTAATTCAGTGGTGGGTGGGAGCAAGCCCTAGACAGAATTTTTTTTTAGCTTGTGTTACCTACTTAATTTTCGGGGAGTGGGGGTTAGTTACCCAACGATGGTTAAGGGAGTATGGATATATACTTAGGCCCAGTTATATGTCCGTTTGTAAAGTCTTTGTAAAAGTTGACAAAGGGTGAAACCTTAGAATTCACCCGACGGGATGGCCAATCAGATTAAAGTGCGTGTCATCTGATTGGCCATCCGGTAGGGCACAAGGTGAATTCTAAGGTTTTACCCTTT
The DNA here is from genome assembly GCA_024734495.1 of Forficula auricularia. NCBI lineage: Eukaryota > Metazoa > Arthropoda > Insecta > Dermaptera > Forficulidae > Forficula > Forficula auricularia. Next base: position 25,666,032 of record JALMQS010000187.1, read on the forward strand.
GTCAACTTTAACAAAGACTTTACAAACCGAGTTACAACTGGCCCTTAGAAAATCATAATACTGTGTCATCTATTTAATCCGATGGAATTGATTATTTTTAATTATGTCAGAAGGGTTGTTTTTCACCACCTCGGAACTCGAACCCGAGTGCTAGTAACAGCAATCCGGGCTATTTGGTTACCCTGTGAGGTGCGAACCCCTCTGACATGTAAACGCGTTAAATATTTTACTCAAAGATTTTTAAATCTTCATTTGCAAAATTTCGCGGTCTAGTGATACTAAATTTAAACACATACCCATGCCATATATAGCTTAAAAATAAAGATGGTTGAGTGTTTTGAATTTTGAATTTTTTCAAAATTCGAAGGGCAGTGGAATGACTTTTCTAAATTGAATTTGAGAGTTGTCGATAGAAATAGATTTAAATTTTCTTAGAAAATAATAAAAGAGAGTCATCCATTATATCAAATGGAATGGATTATATTTAATTATATGTCAAAAGAGTTGTTTTTCATCCCCTGTTTAAATTTAAAATCACTAGATCGCGAAATTTTATAAATGAAGATTTAAATCTTTGAGTAAAATATATAAATTATTTTTGAAAACAGATTTTATTATTGTTGAAAGGGATAATACCGAGGGGTGATCCGCGATTGGAAGTAGGTGTACACCTCTTTGAAAGTATTTTGGAAGTACCTGGAAATATTTGGAAGTACTTGGAAATATTTGGAAGTATTGGGTTGGGGAATAAGTTCGTTCGGTTTTTTTCAAAGAGCTTTCTTTAAACAAAAAACAATCATTATAACAATAAATTAATCAATTATGTATTCGCCGTTACTGTTTACAACCTCTTCCCACCTCTCGACCAATTTGTTGATGCCGTTCCGCCAAAAATCGCCCGGTCTGGTGTCGAAGAAGTTGTTGAGCCAGTTTTTGAGGTCCTCTTCGCCGTCGAAGGTAACACCCCTCATTTGATTAGACAAGGAGTGGAAAAGGTGATAATCTGTTGGCGCAAGGTCCGGAGAGTACGGTGGATGTTGAAGAACATCCCATTCGAGCTCTTGGAGTGCGCTTTTGACGACTTGTGCCAGTTTTTGAGGTCCTCTTCGCCGTCGAAGGTAACACCCCTCATTTGATTAGACAAGGAGTGGAAAAGGTGATAATCTGTTGGCGCAAGGTCCGGAGAGTACGGTGGATGTTGAAGAACATCCCATTCGAGCTCTTGGAGTGCGCTTTTGACGACTTGTGCCAGTTTTTGAGGTCCTCTTCGCCGTCGAAGGTAACACCCCTCATTTGATTAGACAAGGAGTGGAAAAGGTGATAATCTGTTGGCGCAAGGTCCGGAGAGTACGGTGGATGTTGAAGAACATCCCATTCGAGCTCTTGGAGTGCGCTTTTGACGACTTGTGCAACATGGGGTCTGGCATTGTCGTGGAACAAGATGACTTTTTCCGAGTTTTTCGGCAAATCCCATTGAGTGAAGATGATTGATGATCGTCTTATGATCGCAGTTCATTTTTTGGCCAATTCACGACTTGTTTGGCGACCATCTTCCTTCAAAAGTGCCTTGAGATGCTCCTCATCGAATTCTGCAGGTCGTCCGCTGCGAGGCATGTCTTCGAGGTCAAAGTCGCCGTTTTTGAACTTCGCAAACCATTTCTGTGCTCCGCGCTCACCTATGACACCTTCTCCACACAGGTTGCATATGTCACGAGCGGCTTCAGCTGCTTTTTGTCCGCGATGAAAAGCGAAGAAAAGTAGGTGTCGAAAATGCTGATTTTTGCCACCTGGGTATTCCATTTCTAAGCGTGGAAAATAGGAAAAACTAAAAATATTCGAAAAAACAAATAACCTAGTCCTGTAGAGCAGAAAAGGCACTGTCTAATGAATACAAACCCTTTGCTCAACAACAAACAAATCCTTTAAATAATCCTCTTTGAAAAAAAAACCGAACGAACTTATTCCCCAACCTAACACTTTGAAATATTTAGAATTACTTGGAAATATTTGGAAGTACAAGTGGAAGTAGGTGTACAGCATATTAGGTCGCGGTTCACCCCTCGGATTATACATATTTATATTACAAACAATACAATAAAGATAATATATTTAAAGCTTGTACATAAGCCAGAGGTTAGTTTTACCCTACTAATGAAATGTTTTTACGATAGTAATCCTGCTCAGTACGAGAGGGCAGGCTTGGACATTTGGTTCATGCACTCAGTCGATCGGCCGTTGGTGCGAAGCTACCATCCGTGGGATTAAGCCTGAACGCCTCTAAGGCCGAATCCCTTCTAGACAATTTGTATTGAGCAATAATAAAACTCGGGAGACCCGTTGTATCAAAAGGCTCTATAACTATGTAACTTTCTTAGATGACTTGTTAGGTACTTGTAATCTAAATTATAGACTAAATTCTTTTCGATTCTGTAAAATTATTTGAAGCGGTCAACTCTGGGTATAGTATATTCGATGTCGGGACTCAGGAATCGTTTGTAAAACTAACCTGTCTCACGCACCTCAAAGACTAGCCAAATAGCCAGGATTGTTGTTACTGGTTGTTCGATTCCCGAGGGGGTGAAAAATAGCCCTTCTAAAATAATATTATAATTAAAAATAATCAATTCCATCGGATCTAATAGATGACACTCTCTTATGATTTTCTAAGAAAATTTAAATCTATTTCTATTGCTAACTTGAAATCTCTCAAATGGATATGCTCTCTGGTCAGCAAGATGCCCATCAAAGGCGTGTTTCGCAGCTGGTTTCGTAATACTAATAAATGAGTAAATTTTATATAAAGATGAAAACTTTAATTGAGTTAAAATATCTTTTTAAAAACTCAATTTTTGCTCCCTTCGTCAAGAGATATATTTTTACAAATGGTCACCTTAGCAACACATTCAGTGCACCCCCCATTCCCAAAGCCCTATATTTTAAAAATATATGATTTTTAAGACGACACCCTCAATGACTTCTTAAAAAACATAAACTAAATAAATTATTTTAATTATTGGATTAAAATTACCCTTTCGTTCGTGGCTGTTTATCATTTTTATAAGAAAATTCTCAAATACTTACCATTGAATCATTGATGTATTAAATATTTATGCCCAAAATTGGAACTTGATCGTCTGTCCAATTATCGATAAATAAATTATTGAAAATTGTCCTTTTATCATTGAAATAAATGGACCGAGCTTTTAAAAGGGCTATAACTTCTATACAAATTATACCATTTTCAACAAATTTATACAGATCAATAATTCAACTTTTATTAATCGAATGATACATTTTTCAATAGATTTGACAGTCTAATTAATTAGTTATTCATAAAATGTGAAAATAAAAAGTTATTTGTAGCGAACCAAATATAACAAAAACACTAGTGTAGAATTCAAAAAAAATATTCTTGAAATCGTTTTTGTGTGTTAAATAAATGTTTTTATAATGAGAAAAAAATTATCTCAATATTCATTTTATTAATATTCGAAATAAACCTCACTATTAACAATTTTTTTTTTATTAAAAAATTTAGTAGGCAGAAGTTGTCACTCTGCATAAATACAAAAGTTTTTTCGAAGATCAACCAGATAGATAAGCTGTCCCGAACCTCCTTAAACTTAAATAAAATTAAAATTATTTTTTTACTAAATTAAATTTCCTCTTTAAAACCAGAAAAACTATAACTGAACCCTCATCATGGATTTCTGACTACTAGACCACTGCCTCAATTTCTATCAAATTAGCTCTTAATCTTGAACAGAACGATTGTTGTACTGTTTATGTTAATGTCTTAATACTCTTAATCGTGTATCAACACGTCTCTCATATGACAGACATATCTCTCTCTCTCGATGAATAAACAAGGCCCTGAAGAAGGAAGGGGACAGCGTATCGATGGCCATTTTTACTCTTGATTGATGTCCTAAATTTATGTAAGTATTTAACATGTTTTCTTATAATATAATCCTCTAATCTAATACAAATGGGACTGGAAGATTTTATATTCTCCCCTCGGGCGTCTAACCGAAATCAACATTTCTCTCCCAGGCAAGTGTGGATTTAATTAACAATTTCATTGGCTTACTAAGATATTATAAATCATCATTTCAGAAATTTCCTTCTTTTATTTTATAAAATAGATTGATCTCCCTAATTTGAAACCTTATTATAGAGAAAGAATTTAATTTATAGGACAGAATCTAAGATTTTAATAGAAATATTATTAAATTTCAATATCAGAAGGGATTCATCCCCCAGGAGTCAAACCTGAGAACTAACATGCTTTCCGGGCTGTCAGCTCACACCCTCGAGACAAAAAACTCCCTCTGAATCGCAATATTTGATATAAGCATAGAAATCTTTCACTCCATTAATATATAACAGAAATTAAAAAATTTAGCTTAAAATGAAAAAAAGTTTTTCATACAAGTCCTGCTATTTTAATATAAAAGTAAAGATTTGAGCATCTTATTTTTGAAAAGAGTTGGAATGTTTTTCAAAAATGAGCTCGGGTTCAGATTAACAAATCAATTATAAACGAGAAAGAATTTAATTTATAGGACAGAATCTAAGATTTTAATAGAAATATTATTAAATTGCGATATCAGAGGGGATTCATCCCTCAGGAGTCGAACCTGAGAGCTAACATGCTTTCCGGGCTGTCAGCTATATCACATGTTAGTTCTCAGGTTCGACTCCTAGGGAGGAGATCCCTCTGATATCGCAATTTAATAATATTTCTATTAAAATCTTAGATTCTGTCCTATAAATTAAATTCTTTCTCGTTTATAATTGATTTGTTAATCTGAACCAGAGCTCATTTTTGAAAAACATTCCAACTCTTTTCAAAAAATAAGATGCTCAAATCTTTACTCTTATTATAGGGATTTGAAAAAAATTTAAGAAAGAATAATCCAGAGCCATTAACATAAAAATTGTTTGATTAATAAGAAATCAAAAAATATCCCTTTCCTAAATAATGTATATATTCTTATGGCCACCCTGGGTGGTGGGGGTCGAAATGGTTGACTTATTCCTAAGACATGTGATCTCAATTGGTTTTTTTCTAGTCTAGTGATTCGTTAATATTTTTTTCCTCTGATTTGTTATATCTAAAATAATTAATATCTCGTAAAATATAACTTTTTCAATATTAACCCTTTAAGGCTTTTTTGTAGATCGAAACGCCGATTCGATTATTATTATTTTTTTTTATCAAATTAGTTTAAGCCGTTTTTTAGATATTAAAAAAACGAATGAAAAACACATAAAATGATGGGAATGATGATCGGGGATGAAAATGGAGCTTATTTTGGATGGAAGGGTATGTGAAAGGTGAGTTTTGCCTGTGATAGCACTTATATGCACTTAATGATATCTTCCTTATGTGGTGGGTGTAACTCTCTGGGTCTTCTCTCTCAATGCTTAAAACTAGAATTTACTGACTCGAAATTTAATGACTTTAAACTTAATAAAAATAAAGGGAGAAAAAATAATTTTTATAAAAAAAAATAAAAATAAAACCGACTTTAAAAAAATTAAATGCAACAAATAAAATAATAATAACTTAAAAATAAAATAAAATACACTAAAAGGTATAAACTAATTATTATCGTATTTAGTTACAAATAAAAGATGAAATATTAACATGAAATCACTTTTTGAAGTCGGTGCCAAACAAACTAAAACCAATAAGCGAGCGTACCCGCCAATCGTACTAAGTAAGATCCGTCGAGTGCGATTCATAAAATGTATATGTTTGGCACCGACTTCAAAATGTAATTTCATATAACAATTTCATAGTTTAGTTGTAACTAAATAAGATAATTATTTTAAACCTTTTAGTGTATTTTATTTTATTTTTAAGTTCTTATTATTTTATTTGTTGCATTTAATTTTTTTGAAGTCGGTTTTATTCTTTTTTTTTTATAAAATTTATTTTTATTTTTCTCTTTTTTAGTGATGTTATTAATAGTGACTTAATATAATACCTTGCATGCATCTCGTAAGAGAAAGCGTCGGGCGAATGAATCAGAAAAATGATAATAAAATTCAATTAATAAATAAAGAAATTATCTCGAAACGTTAGCGGGTTTTATATGAATGTTTATGATTTTTTTTATAAAAGATTTTATTTCGATTAATTGCTCATAAGAAGTGGAGATTTACGTTACTTCGTCATTGATTATATCATCAGAACTTGACCAAATTAATATAGGACCACCTCTAAGGCACCCCCTTTCCAATAAAAAAAGAATCATTGAAATCAGTCCACGTGGCAAAAAGTTTTCGCTGAACATACATAAAATAAATTAATAAATAAATAGTTAGGTATCTTGACTATCTTGGATCTATACTGATCCAAACACAGAAAGAATTATTAAAATCCGTTCATAAGAAAAGAATTTATTCCTGAACAAACATAACAAAAAGGGTATAATACCAATGAAATTTTTATTTTTACCAATCGGAAACTAGACTGAATGAACACAATGGAAAAAAAATCATCTAAAATCGGTTCATAATTGGCGAAGATATCAGGTAATATAGACACAAAAAAAAAACAGTCGAATTGAGAACCTCCTCCTTTTTTGAAGTCGGTTAAAAATTGAATAAAAATAAAATAAAAAAGACATTTTTACTCCAACCCCTTTAACTGATTTGCTTCTTGCAATTTATTAATTTATTAAGCGCTACCCCTATGGGTACCCTTCAATACTACATGATCATACCATGTATAATAAATTAAAAATATATTCTTTGAAATGAGAGATAAGGCCTATATATTTAAAAAAAGTTGAAAAGCTTACCTTTGGTCCAGATTTGGCGGATGAGTAGATGGAGAAAGCGACGGTTTGTAAAATTTACATAGTTATATAATGCACTATTAATATATATATAATTAATTATATTAATGAATGATAGAGAAATAGTTCACCTGTTGAGCTCTCTTATGTTTCCCATGAGCCAGAAGACGGCCAACTGATTGCGCCCTGCTCGCGTCAACTCTCCCGATAATGATAATCCGCTCTCGGCCGAATTATCTATTTCTTTGAATTCTTTTTCTGAAAATAAAGAAATATATCAATATATTATTTTTAATAGATTAAAACTTTGTCCAATAAACTGAATTTTAATCTACTAATTATAATGGACATTAATCAACATAATTATTTTTAATTATTTATCGACACATGAATTAAACTAATAATAACATGGGTACTCATTTTTTTAAATTATTTATTTATAGCATAAATATAGCATTTTTTTTTTTTTTTTTTTACAAAAAGTAAAGTTGATTTCAATATTTATTTATCAAAAAATTCAATTTATTTGCAAACACAATTTGACAATAAGTCGAGAATGAAAAGTTTTATAAAGATTTGTCTGGTGTGTAACATTTATATTATTATTATTATTATTAAATGTTATTATCTATATATATATAAAATTAAGGTTTTGTCTGTACATTGCTCCAAATCACGCCAAATTTTGGTTGCACACGTTTCAAGCAAAGTTATGAACGAATACACCCTCAACAAAATTCCTGTCTGTCTGTCTGTATGTCTGTTTGTGTGGTTTCCGCGAAAGGTTGCTCACGATTCACGGCTGAAGGGATTATTATGAAATTTCATATTTCTATCAGATGTCTTCTAACTTACGTTTTTAGCTATATAACGTTTTGATATTTTGACCCCAAAAGGGGGTTTGGGGGGGGGGGGGGCGCACGAATGAAAATTATCAAATAACTCCTAAACTATTAACTCTACGGCAAATTTTATAATAAACAAAGTTGTAGGGGATGTGATTTCTGACAACTTTTGTTTAAAAAAATTTCCTCAAAAAACCACCTAAAAAGGGGGAGGGTGAAAAAATGTAAATTCTTGCCCTTGGAGCAAACTCAACCAAATGTTGTATACATAATCTCTGGGCCTCTAGAGAGCTAGAAATGCAAAAACTAACCACCCAAAATGGGGGGGGGGGGTCAAAAAATGAAAATTCTTTCTCTTGGGTCAAACTCAACCAAATTTTGTATACATAATCTGTGGGTCACTACAAGGCTAGAAATGCAAAAAACTGGGCCCGGGGGGTGGAATGGGGGTGGGGTGAGGAGTGAGGCGGAGTAGGGTGGAGGTGCAGGGAGTGGTGCGGGGTGGGGTCCAGGGGGCTAGGCGGGGGTGTGGTGCGCAGGGTTGGAGGGCGCGGGGTGGAGTCTGGGGTGGGTGTGGTGCGGGTGGTGAAGTGGTGGCGGGGGTTGGGGTGCTGGAGGGGTTTTAGGGGTGGGGGTGAGTGTGCAGGTTGTGTGGGCTGGAGTTGGGCATGGTGGGGGGGTGGGGGTGCTGGGTGGCGTTCGAGTGTTGGGGGTCCAGGGGCGTGCCCTGGCTAGCAAGAGGGCCTCCGAAGGCGGGCCTTGCAGCTAGTCATTTATATTATTTAAATACTGTACGTATTCATTTAAATAATTATTTGCCTTTAAAGTTAGTTTTTATTTTTTAATTTCTTTATTTATTTTTTACTTTATCCAATGCAAAGCATGGGTAAAGTATTGTAATCGCTCTCGGGGCAAGCGTGGCTTCAAAGGGTCCTCAGGTAAAGACTACGGAACCCATGGACTCAATTAAAGTCACAAATTGTAGTATTCAATTAGGTTGAATATTAGCACGTGACGGTTTTGCCAAAAATTACATGGGGTCTCTTCGAGAGGCAAAAAAGTGCGATTTTTTCATTTAGTGCGTGCGGATGGATGTATGTATGTATGGATGTATGTATGTTATCGCTTTTTTGGCCCACGATTTTTTCCACACCGTTGCACCGATTGAAATGAAATTGAAAACCTACCATTAGTTTAACAAAATGAAGCGCTGATTAGTTTTTGGTACATATCGGCCCACAAACATTAGTACTTTATTTCAGTACTTTTTTAGTTTTTTCTAAATATCTTGAAAATGACTTAACCAATTTTGATGAAATTTAATATCCTAATTAAGTACCTTGGGGACCACAAAAAAGGATAAATAAAGTTTTTAGTAAAATTATATTTTAAAGTACTTTACTCTAGAGTAAGAGAGTACTTTTTTAATTTTTTAAATTCTTTAAAATTTATTCATTTGAACCTTTTAATATAGCTCATTTAGCCTTGCTTAAATAAGAATGGATAGGCTTCTCTCTGTGAAATGCTAAAAATTTGGGAGGAAATTTTATAAGTAACTATAGCAACTGCGTTGTTTTCTTATCCCTTACCTTTGCAGAAGACATAGAGGAATCGACTTTAAACCAAAAATAGCGATTGATTCTCATCTAATACTTGAGGAATAACCATTCTATATTGGATTTTTGACGTTTCGGTTTTTATTGGTAACCATTGCTGAAGACTTGGAGGAATCGACTTAAAATCAAAAATAACGATCGATTCTCATCTAGTACTTGAGGAATAATCATTCTATATTGGATTTTTGACGTTTCGGTTTTTATTAGTAACCATTGCTGAAGACATAGAGAAATCGATTTTAAACCAAAAATAGCGATTGATTCTCATCTAGTTCTTGAGGAATAATCATTCTATATTGGATTTTTGACGTTTCGGTTTTTATTAGTAACCATTGCTGAAGACATAGAGAAATCGACTTTAAACCAAAAATAGCGATTGATTCTCATCTAGTACTTGAGGAATAATCATTCTATATTGGATTTTTGACGTTTCGGTTTTTATTAGTAACCATTGCTGAAGACATAGAGAAATCGACTTTAAACCAAAAATAGCGATTGATTCTCATCTAGTACTTGAGGAATAATCATTCTATATTGGATTTTTGACGTTTCGGTTTTTATTAGTAACCATTGCTGAAGACATGGAGGAATCGACTTAAAATAAAAAATAGCGATTGATTCTCATCTAATACTTGAGAAATATCCATTCTATATTGGATTTTTGACGTTTCGGTTTTTATTAGTAACCATTCCTGAAGACATAGAGAAATCAACTTTAAACCAAAAATAGCGATTGATTCTCATCTAGTACTTGAGGAATAATCATTCTATATAGGATTTTTGACGTTTCGGTTTTTATTGGTAACCATTGCTGAAGACATAGAGGAATCGACTTAAAATCAAAAATAGCCATCGATTCTCATCTAATACTTGAGGAATAACAATTCTACATTAGGTTTTTGACGTTTCGATTATTATTGGTAACCATTGCTGAAGACATGGAGGAATCGACTTAAAATCAAAAATAACGATCGATTCTTATCTAATACTAGAGGAATAACCTTATTGCATTCCATTTTTGATGTTTTGACTATTAATGGAAACCTCTACTGAAAATGTAGAAGAATCGACTTAAAATCAAAAAGACTAAATTCTTTTTTGGTAAACAACTCAAGCTTGAGTTGTTTGCCATAAAAGAATTTAGTCTTTTTGATTTTAAGTCGATTCTTCTACATTTTCAGTAGAGGTTTCATTAATAGTCAAAACATCAAAAATGGAATTCAATAAGGTTATTCCTCTAGTATTAGATAAGAATCGATCGTTATTTTTTATTTTAAGTCGTTTCCTCCATGTCTTCAGCAATGGTTACCAATAATAATCGAAACGTCAAAAACCTAATGTAGAATTGTTATTCCTCAAGTATTAGATGAGAATCGATGGCTATTTTTGATTTTAAGTCGATTCCTCTATGTCTTCAGCAATGGTTACCAATAAAAACCGAAACGTCAAAAATCCAATGTAGGATGGTTATTCCTCGACTCTTAAATGAGAATTATTTTTGAATTAATTTCAATATGAACTACAAATTGCAAGTGATATCTGATTAATAATAAAGGAACAAACATATTAATATTTCAAATGAATTTGGATAAAGTTTAGCAACGATCCGTTGCAGTTTATTTGTTTTTAAATTGGAAAAATATATTTTCACAATGAATATTAATAAAAGAACTGCAAAGCCAACTATTTATTTTTTCACGAAACATAAATGAATCAAAGGGCTGTTTTTACTTTATCCAATGCAAAGCATGGGTAAAGTATTGTAATCGCTCTCGGGGCAAGCGTGGCTTCAAAGGGTCCTCAGGTAAAGACTACGGAACCCATGGACTCAATTAAAGTCACAAATTGTAGTATTCAATTAGGTTGAATTTTAGCACGTGACGGTTTTGCCAAAAATTACATGGGGTCTCGTCGAGAGGCCAAAAAGGGCGATTTTTTCATTTAGTGCGTGCGTATGGATGTATGTATGGATGTATGTATGGATGTATGTATGTATGTTATCGTTTTTTTGGCCCACGATTTTTTCCACACCGTTGCACCGATTGAAATGAAATTGAAAACCTACCATTAGTTTAACAAAATGAAGCGCTGATTAGTTTTTGGTACATATCGACCCACAAACATTAGTACTTTATTTCAGTACTTTTTTAGTTTTTTCTAAATATCTTGAAAATGACTTAACCAATTTTGATGAAATTTAATATCCTAATTAAGTACCTTGGGGACCACAAAAAAGGATAAATAAAGTTTTTAGTAAAATTATATTTTAAAGTACTTTACTCTAGAGTAAGAGAGTACTTTTTTAATTTTTTAAATTCTTTAAAATTTATTCATTTGAACCTTTTAATATAGCTCATTTAGCCTTGCTTAAATAAGAATGGATAGGCTTCTCTCTGTGAAATGCTAAAAATTTGGGAGGAAATTTTATAAGTAACCATAGCAACTGCGTTGTTTTCTTATCCCTTACCTTTGCAGAAGACATAGAGGAATCGACTTTAAACCAAAAATAGCGATTGATTCTCATCAAATACTTGAGGAATAACCATTCTATATTGGATTTTTGACGTTTCGGTTTTTATTGGTGACCATTTCTGAAGACATAGAGGAATCGACTTTAAACCAAAAATAGCGATTGATTCTCATCAAATACTTGAGGAATAACCATTCTATATTGGATTTTTGACGTTTCGGTTTTTATTGGTGACCATTGCTGAAGAGATAGAGGAATCGACTTTAAACCAAAAATAGCGATTGATTCTCATCAAATACTTGAGGAATAACCATTCTATATTGGATTTTTGACGTTTCGGTTTTTATTGGTGACCATTGCTGAAGACATAGAGGAATCGACTTTAAACCAAAAATAGCGATTGATTCTCATCAAATACTTGAGGAATAACCATTCTATATTGGATTTTTGACGTTTCGGTTTTTATTGGTAACCATTGCTGAAGACATAGAGGAATCGACTTTAATCCAAAAATAGCGATTGATTCTCATCTAGTACTTGAGGAATAACCATTCTATATTGGATTTTTGACGTTTCGGTTTTTATTGGTCACCATTGCTGAAGACATAGAGGTATCGACTTTAAACCAAAAATAGCGATTGATTCTCATCTAGTACTTGAGGAATAACCATTCTATATTGGATTTTTGACGTTTCGGTTTTTATTGGTAACCATTGCTGAAGACATGGAGGAATCGACTTAAAATCAAAAATAGCCATCGATTCTCATCTAATACTTGAGGAATTACAATTCTACATTAGGTTTTTGACGTTTCGATTATTATTGGTAACCATTGCTGAAGACATGGAGGAATCGACTTAAAATCAAAAATAACGATCGATTCTTATCTAATACTAGAGGAATAACCTTATTGCATTCCATTTTTGATGTTTTGACTATTAATGGCAACCTCTACTGAAAACCTGGAAGAATAGACTTAAAATCAAAAAGACTAAAATCTTTTTTGGTAAACAACTCAAGCTTGAGTTGTTTGCCATAAAAGAATTTAGTCTTTTTTGATTTTTAAGTCTATTCTTCCACGTTTTCAGTAGAGGTTGCCATTAACTAGTCAAAACATCAAAAATGGAATGCAATAAGAGTTATTCCTCTAGTATTAGATAAGAATCGATCGTTATTTTTGATTTTAAGTCGATTCCTCCATGTCTTCAGCAATGGTTACCAATAATAATCGAAACGTCAAAAACCTAATGTAGAATTGTTATTCCTCAAGTATTAGATGAGAATCGATGGCTATTTTTGATTTTAAGTCGATTCCTCCATGTCTTCAGCAATGGTTACAATAATAACCGAAATGTCAAAAATCAAATGTAGAATGGTTATTCCTCAACTATTAAATGAGAATTATTTTTTGAATTAATGTCAATATGAACTACAAATTGCAAGTGATATCTGATTAATAATAAAGGAACAAACATATTAATATTTCAAATGAATTTGGATAAAGTTTAGCAACGATCCGTTGCAGTTTATTTTAAATTGCAGACATTTATTTGTCCATACGATATTATTAAAATTCGTCCGGAACTTGAGTGACTTAATTTTTAATTTATTTTTAAATTGAAAACGTATTTTATAGTCACTACTAAAGATGGTCAACCAGCGGCGACCGAAACTGTCCAGTGAATTAACAAAATAAATAATAATAATTAAATAAAATTATTGTCTTTTATTAATTTGTGACTATAAAAACCTTTCCATTTAAAAAAATGATATTATTAAATTATGTATTTATTTTCAAAAGAGTTAGGCTGAATAGATTAAAAATGTACTAAGCATTTAATCATAAAAACGAAGCCTTTTTTTAAATGGCGTCTATTCTTATTCATTTAATCATTTAATTCACGAATTAATCGAATTTGCAAGGATGTGCCGAGAATTTGAGCTAGGGGTGGGGGGGGAGCTTATATTAGTTTCGAGGGAGAGAGGGTGCGAGTTCTAAATACTATAAATGAATAAAATATATAAATATATATGTAGTTTAAAAGTAGTGTAGTTTTATAAAATTATTTTAAAAATACACCTCAATAAATTATGGGAAATATTTTTACATGTTCTATTTTTTCATTGCCAACATAATAGACTTTCTTCTAAACCCAACCTGCGCATAGCTGGGGCTAATTTGTACGATTATTTTTAATCAAATCGTTATATACCTACTTTAAAAAAAATCTTATGCCTAAGTTCGATTACAAGTAGGTATTATAGCTATGAAAAACTTTTCCTCAAATATTTAATATTGTAATTCCTTAAGAATCTACTTCTAAATTATTAGTTAAAATTTGAAATTTTGTTAAAATCACACATAATTAATTATAACTATTTATTGAACATCGTTTAACAAATAATATAATCGTGTTCAATAAATAAATAATTAAAATTAATTATTTGTGATCACAAAAATAAAAACTTCAACAGTTTCATTAGTAATAATAAATTGCACTATTTAACAAAAAGTTAAACGAAAATTTGTATCCGTAAATCCTAGCAGTGAATTTCAGCAGAGTCAAGTTATCCTGATTATTTTTACAACAGGTCAGAGTTTTGAGATAATATCAATCAAAATGATGAAAAAGCCCATTTTGACCTATTTTCGAGCCCCAAAACAAAATATTTTGATTTCAACTATTGCTGTTTAATATTTAATGGGAACCGAAAATAGGCCAAAATGGCATTTTTCGTCGTTTTGACCGATATTATATATTTTTGAATTCAGCAGGTGAAAATACATAAGAATCAGCTATTTTTGAGCACAAAACATGTTCATTGTTGGCCATAAGATAATTATTAGTTGTTTGATTTCATAGTCATTTTGATTGGAGGATTGTAATTCTTACTATTCCCAACAGTAAATAAAGGGTGTCCCAAAATTTACGCACGAAGTAATTTTGATAGAAAACACAGGTTTTTCATTAAAAAGTGTAAATTTTATATTGATTCATAAAGTATACAGTATAGGGTTATGTATGGAATAGAATATCGGGTAAATAACCTCCACGGGTTTGCTGGCGCATATGCACACTTTTGTCGAAATTTTCGATGATCTTTTTGCATAAATGTGGCTGAATTTCGTTGATACAGCGCTCAATTTTCTACCTTCAAGGCCTGGGTGGTCGAGAGCTTGTTGGCACAAGCTTTAGAGTTCAAAAAACTCCAAAGAAAAAAGTCCAACGGCGCTAAATCGCATGATTTGGGCGGCCAATTCTGATCACCAAAACGGGAAATTACTCCAGGAAAAGACTCATGCAGTAAATGAATTGTTTCTCGAGCAGTACGCCATGTAGCACACCGTCTTGTTGAAAATACATGTAGTCCACAACAATATCTTGCAATATAGCGAACACCATTAACTGTTACTGCCTAACCAGCCGCATTTTCGGAAGAAGAATGGTCCGATGATGTCTCCTCCCCAAAGTCCGCATCAAATTGTGGATGCATTTTGTCTCAACAATCACTCGTGGATTTTCTGAACCCCAATTGCACCAATTTCGTCGATTAACGAAGCAATCAAGATAAAAATAAGCCTCACCGCTGAAGATGATTTTGTTCGAAAAATCAACATCAACTTGTTGTTGCTCCATAATAAATTCAACGAATTGTCTTCGCCGATGTGCTATTCCATACATAACCCTATATTGTATACTTTATGAATCAATAAAAAATTAACAATTTTTAATTAAAAACCTGTGTTTTCTAACAAAATTACTTCTTGTGTGAATTTTGGGACACCCTTTACATACGAACTTGTCCGACAAAGTACGATTATTATTTTTTGTTGCTTCCAAAATGTTCCGATTTTATAAGATTGGCAACCCGATAATCACATATCGTGTAAGAACTCGTGATTGCTGCAATATATTGCGTGAAAAGTAGGAATTAATCAAAACTATGACAGTCTCGTTAACCGGGATTATTTAGAATTTGTTTAGTATGCTCAAACTTCAATACATTTGGAATTTTCAGGCTGCTGAATTTTATACAGGGTGAAAAGGGGGGCAAAAAGATCTACCATATTTTAATGAGGTAGGTATAAAAACTGAAAATATTTTTGAAAAGAACATGATTTTTTTTTAATTGGGTTTTAAACATTATCAGTCAAAAAAAGGGGTAGGGTCAAAAATGAAAATTCTAGCCCTTTCAAACAAACTCAACCAAATGTTGTATACATATTCTGTGGGCCCCAAAAGGCTAGAAATGCAAAAACTAACCACCCAAAATTGGGGGAGGGCAAAAATGAAAATTCAGCCCATTCGACCAAACTATGTATACAAAATTTGGTTAGTTTTTGCACTTCTAGCCTCCTGGGGGTCTACAGAATATGTATACGAAATTTGTTTGAGTTTGTCCGAAAGGGCTAGAATTTTCATTTTTGACTCTTTTAAAAAACTGAATATTTTTTTAAAAGAACATAGAATATTTTTTTTTAATCTGTTTTAAATATTATATCAGACGAACAAAAAAGGGGGAGTTAAAACGAAAATTTAGCCTCTGGACTAAATCTCAACCAAATTTTGTATACATATTCTGCTAGGACCCTAGAAGGCTAGAAATGAAAAAAAGCATCAACCCAAAATGGGGGGGGGGGTAAAATGATTTTTTTTTGCATTTCTAGCCTTTTTGGGGCCTACAGATTATGTATACAAAATTTGGTTGAGTTTGGTCGAAAGGGCTAGAATTTTAATTTTTGACCCCCCCTCCGCCCTCCTTTTGTTTGTCTGATAATGTTTAAAACCCATTAAAAAAAAATTATTTTATGTTCTTTTCAAAAATATATTTAGTTTTTTCTATCATGGTTAAATTTTTGCATTTTTCTTCTTTAAAATGTGGTAGATCTTTTTTCTTCACCCTGTAGACCTGGAACATATTATATCTATATAAGTAATTCTAATGGAGTAGGACATTAAAATAAAACACTTGGTCCTCTCTTAACAACGCCATCTAGGGTTTAACCAAAAGAATTAATATAGAAGAAAATAAAATACATTTCTTGTACAATTAAAATTTAATATGTAACAACGACGATCTGCACTTATTAGACCTCTGGGCCCTTGTCTACTACCTACTCTAAACAGAGGGGAGTGTTATGGTAAATTGCCGCAGAATATTTCCCATTGGCGTCATAAATTCGAGACACCTTTTCTAAAAATGAGAACTACACATCATAACTCACTCACTTTATATGTTAATTCAACAAGAATATTTTTTGTTCAAACAAAGTAGTAGATGGCAGCAGTGGAAGTTTAATTAGGAAAGTCCAAGAATATTTTAAACTTAATAGACAGGAATATATTATTTTTATTACAAATGTTTTTATTCAGGTAATAAAGTAGACATGACAAATGTAGACGCACAAACGTTGCGGCTAAGAATATTGGGAAAGCAACGTGGATAAATTTGGGTTCCCAATGAAATTGGAATTCTTGAACAGTGAATTAATTATTAAAGAAAATTAGAATACTAAACATCTTTCAAACATAGATGATAAATCCCGTTTCAAAAACTAAACTGGTTGTTGTTATAACTTTAATCTATTGGTTACTTACTTATTCTATATCTCTATGTTCACTGACCTCCAGGTTAAACGGCTTAACCGATTGATTTGAAATTTGAAACATACTTTTGAGGTAACAAAGTAACCGATGTAATTCATAAAAAGTGTACTTTTAGTCCCAGAAGGAACTTTAGCATTTTTTTCTATTCTTATTCCAAGTTCTAATAAGAAAACTCTAATTGAATTTGTTCTACAAATTTTATCTTATAAAAGCATCGCAGGGCACATGCGAAGATCCCGGGTTCGAGTCCCGGATGATCCTTTTTATAATATAAAAATCTTTTCTTCGTTCCCTAATTTAATTTAATTTTAATCTTTTTAATATAAAAATCTTTTCTTCGTTCCCTAATTTAATTTAAT
Source organism: Forficula auricularia (assembly GCA_024734495.1). Lineage (NCBI taxonomy): Eukaryota > Metazoa > Arthropoda > Insecta > Dermaptera > Forficulidae > Forficula > Forficula auricularia. The sequence goes on from JALMQS010000187.1 coordinate 25,683,743, forward strand.
TTTAATCTTTTTAAAATCCACAAACAGTTTAATATAGATAATATATAATTTCATAAATAAAAATCTTTTCTTCGTTCCCTAATTTAATTTAATTTTAATCTTTTTAAAATCCACAAAACAGTTTAATATAAATAATATATAATTTCAACAAATAAAATATAGCAAATCCTCTTAATTTCCGCAATATGGTATTGGAATAATTATCGGAAAAGAGGTTTTTTCTATAATTAGTTTTTTTCCTCTTATTAAAAACAAGGACTAAAAATGATCAAGGACACTCGATGGTGGAGAAGTAATCTCCGGAATCGATGCTAAAATACAATGTATACATTAATTAATGTAAAATAATTGGTTTAATAAAATTTATAAAATAAATAAATAAAATAATAGCAAATCCTCATTCTCTAAGGGAAAATGGATGTATATGCAAACATTGTAAAGCAAAGCATCTTGCAGCTGACAAAACCCAAGATTGCGAATTTTCGAGTTCCTGTCACAAAGGTCAAATAAATTAATTTACCACCAATTACACCAGGCATATGAATATGTCAAAAGTTTGTTCTTTGAAAAATACTGGCGATCAAAAAATACTCCGAAAATATTATATTGATATATGTGTCCTGCGGATACGGGCCAAAGCTTGTAGTACCTATATTTAAACAATGGGGTGTTAAACCAGGGTGCCCGGAAAATTTACCGCCAACAATTTACCTCCTAAGCAATTTATAGCCTACAAATGATAGCTAACAAATTTTATATGAATTTAAAGTTTCTTTTTGCCGAGAGTAGCAGAATTTTTATAAATTAAAGGGGACAATAAAAGAATGTGTCTTCTGCTGGAATCAAGGGCGGATCCAGGAATTTTTTATGGGGGAAGAATGTATATTAGGTGCCTGATGTATATAAGATCTACTTTTTATCTCGAAAGTGTGTCGCAATCGAATTGTCCAAGCGGAGGGGGGGGGGTTCAGAGACGCCGTCCCACACACACACACATAGAACTTCTTTATTTTCAATTTTAAAATTTAAAAAAAAAAAATGTTTTTTTTTACGAATTTTTTTACAAATTTCATATCTCATATTTTAAGTTCATTAAAATAAAAAAAATAAATTAAAAAATTGTTATAAATTCCCTGTCGATTTGGCCGCCGTTTTTTGGCTCTCTGCATGCGGCGCACGTGTTGCCACTCCCGCCAGGCACGGGCCTGTATGAGGGGGGGGGCGATCGCCCCATCCGCCCCCCCCTGGATCCACCCTTGGCTGGAATGATACATTTTTAATTAATTATTAATTGTAATTGTACCTTAAGCACCATGCGATCTTAAGAAAATGAATTACTAGGTAAAACTGAGAAACTCAAAGAAGGGTGGGGGTGTCCAAAAATAATTTAAGGTAATAAAATTTTCAACAAAAATCGAAGAAAGTTGGTATTTACAATAGAAGATTCATATTTAAAATGAGATTTTGTAAAACAATGGGGTGTTTAACCAGGTATGGGTTCTTGGTGAAACATTTTTAAATAAAATTAAGAAAATTTTGAAAAATTAGACTGTAAAATTAGAAAAATTAGAAATGAATGAGTAGTAATAGACCTTAAATGTGGGAGGGAGCCTCTTACAAAGTTATATAATTTTATAATTTTCACTTCATAAAACTAAGTAGGTAGTTTGCTGTAAGAAAAATTTTACAATGAGTAATATGGTGCTAAAAATCATTAAGTTTTTTCTCTGTTAAGTCTTGAGGATTTTTTTATAGGTTGTGGAAACAAAGAAAATCAAATAATTTATTCGCAAATCAATATAATAGTTTAGGGATTCTATATCTCTATGTTCACCGACCTTCAAGTTAAACGGCTTAACCGATTGATTTGAAATTTGAAACATAGACTCCTGGGGAGTCAAGTAAACGGTGTGATTAATAAAAAGTTAAGTTTTAGTCCCAGGAGGAACTTTATCATTTTTTTTTCGAAGTTCTAATAAAGAAAACTCTAATTGAATTAAAACCCGTAAACAGTTTAATATAATACAATTCATAAAATTTATTCGGAATTTATATTTAGAACAGAGAGAAGGGGGATGATGAGGTGGGGAGAGACCAATCGACTTGATTGGGGAATAATGGAATTGAAATAATTATCGGAAAAGAGGTTTTTTTATCTAATTAGATTTTTCCTCTTATTAAAAACAAGGACTAAAGTTGAATAAGGACACTCGATGGTGGAGAAGTAATCTCCGGAATCGAAGCAAAAATACAATGTATACATTAATTAATGTAAAATAATTGGTTTAATAAAATTTATAAAAAAAAAAAAAAAAAAAATATTTAGAACAAAAATATATTATATTTAATAAATTTTATTTATCAAGAACTATTAGTGGGTTATAAAATTAAAAAAACACGTCGGCGTCGTCGTCGCACAAGATGATTATTATAAATATAGATGTGTCCTTGCAAATTGTTGAAAACTAATGATTCAAAACGTGGTGAAAATACTTCATTTGTATTTTTTTTACATCAAAGCTTAAACTATCTGTGTTCCTTTTAAATGAAAATAATTTTTATATCTTACTTATATAAATCTTAAGCTGAAATATCATCTTATGTCATCTTGGGTTACAAATAAAACAGGTTCAGCTTATATCTACAACAACATTCATCTCCATTAAATAGCATGCAGTACGATTTAAAAGGGCACTTGACACTTTAAACAGGCGTCACATAAATTGGCATAATACTTTATTATATTTTTTTCTTTTTCCTATTGAGTTATTCGTGTTTGCTGGACATTTACATTTTCTCGCTATATTTCACTATTATTATTATTTTACAATTTAATAAAAATTTCCTATATTATATCTTAATATTTCTTTGCTCTATTCTATATGAAATCACATTTAGTTCAGGAATGGGGTACTTTATAGTCGCAATAAATGAGGTTATAAATTTTTTTTATCTTGTATATATTGTAGAAAGTATGTAGAATCCAAGTTTTTGATCTCCAAAACAGCTGGTATAATTTTGTATGAAAAAAAAAACGAAATTTTGGCACTTTTTTCAGTTTTTGGCCTATAACTTAAAAAACAACGCATCCAATCGAAAAGTTATCCTTTATCAAAATTAAAGAGCATTAAATTTCACTTTGAATGAGTACCTCAAAGTTTAAATTTGGTTCAGTAGTTTGGTTTTTTATGGGGATCCAAAAAACACCACCGCTGATCACTTTTGAATATCCCAAAAACTCACACTTTTTTTCTTTTTTTTCCTCATTTTGACAATGAATAAGCACGTTTTCGACAAAGACCACTCTATATACTTTTAAGCTAGATTAAATTTTCTGCAATGTAAATGAAGTTTCATCTTAATTGGATAATGGTAACCAGTGCCATAATGAAGTTGAAATTTTGAAAAATTGCAATTTTTTGCAAAAAATCGAAGTTTTTCGTTCATAAAATGAAAGCCACTCATTCTAGAAACTTGATTCTTATCTTATTCTCTAGGAAATTGAATTATCTTGAACGTTTACGTGGACCATTTTTTGATAAAACTCTTATATTTATAGATATCTATCATTTTGCGTGACACTTTTGAGTATTCGGATCATATTCTGTCCGGAAAATACTGGATATCTATAAATGTAAGAGTTTTATCAAAAAGTAAGTCTAAGTAAACCTTCAAGTTAATAAAATTTCCTAGAAAATGGGATGAGAAGCAAGTTTTTAGGATTAGTGGTTTTCATTTTATGAAGGAAAAACTGCGATTTTTGCAAAACATAGCAATTTTTCAAAAACTTCAACCTCATTGCGGCAGGGTTTACCAATATTCAATTAAGATGAAACTTTATTCAAAATGTAGAAAATTTAATTTAGTTTAAAAATGTATAGAGTGGTCTTTGTCGAAAACGTGCTCCTTCATGGTCAAAATGGAAAAAAAAATCGGAAAAAGTGCGAGTTTTTGGGAAATTCAAAAGTGCTTTTATTTGGATCCCCATAAAAAAATCGAACTATTGGACCAATTTTGCATTTTTTTTATCGATGCGAAATTTTGTCCTCTTTAACTTACTATAGAAGGTTTTTTATAAAATATGGACCGTTTTCGAGTTATAAGCGAAAAACTGAAAAAGGGAACATTAAACTCCCCCCCCCCCCTCCCTCGAGCTCAACCTCCACCCACGGAGACTTTTGAAACATATTAACCCAAGTCTAAGGCAAGCGTTTAAGACCATTTACAAAACTCTGGAATATTAGTGTAATATTGTAATATTATTTCTTTGAAATTCGTTGACTTTACGATATGACGTGTTTCACGGCATGTGACCACGAGATATATACAAAAATTGACTCTCTTGAAAGGTACTAAGAAAACCACTTTTAGTGAATATATATTTATAGGTTTATTTAAGATAGAGCCCTCTTAGAGCTGATTTGTATATAAATCTCTATATATATTTATTAAATAACAAACAAGGGATCGTTGACAAGCGTAGTTCTTGAGTTGGTCTATTAAGTAACCACTCGAGAGGATTTGCCGTTGAAAGGAGCTTTCCTCCATTTTGATAATGATGTCATCATTTGGCCGATTAGACGATGTATAGGTACATACATTTATGAAGTTACAGAATTATAGAAACGAGTTAATAGTCTGTAAGCAACATTAAATAGGAATTAAATAAATCCATTCGAGTTTCACAAAAATGATTATTTCGGTTTGGTGAATTGATTTTGGGAATTACATTTTTAATTTATTGTTTTTTTAATTTTAATTTTTAACCGAATTCAAAAAAGAAGGAGGTTCTCAATTCGACTGATTTTTTTGTGTGTCTGTGTTACCTCATATCTCCGCCAATTGTGAACCGATTTTGATGATTTTTTTGCATTGGGTTCAGTCTAGCTTCTGATTGGTCCAGTTTTTTTTCATTGGTATTGGACCTTTTTTGATATGTTTGTTCAGGCATATCTTCTTTGTTTATGAACCGATTTTAATAATTATTTTTTTATTGGAAAGAGGGTACCTTAGGGGTGGTACCATATTAATTTGGTCAAGTTTTGAAGATATGATCAATGGCGAAATAACGTAAATCTCCAATTCTTGTTGCCAATTAAGCGAACTTATAATAAATGAAATCTTTTATAAAAAAAATCTTAAAACATTCATTTAAAACCCCCAAATATTTCGAGAGAATTTCTCAATTTATGAATTGAATTTTTATTATCATTTTCTGATTCATTCGCCCGAACGCTTTCTTTTACGAGATGCATGCAAGGTATTATATTAAGTCACTATTAATAACATCACTAAAAAGAGAAAAATAAAAATAATTTTTATAAAAAAAAACTAGTTCAAAAAAAATAAATGCAACAAATAAAATAATAATAACTTAAAAATAAAATAAAATACACTAAAAGGTATAAAATAATTATCTAATTTAGTTACAACTAAACGACGAAATATTAACATGAAAATACTTTTGAAGTCGGTGCCAAACAAATACATTTTATGAATCGCACTCGACTGGATCTGTACTTAGTACGTTTGGCGGGTAAGCTAGCTTATATAGTTTGTTTAGCACCGACTTCAAAAAGTGATTTCATGTTAATATTTCGTCGTTTAGTTGTCACTAAATTAGATAATTATATTATACCTTTTAGTGTATTTTATTTTATTTTTAAGTTATTATTATTTTATTTGTTCTATTTAATTTTTTTGAAGTCGGTTTTATTATTTTTATAATAATTATTTAATTTTAATTTTATTAAATATTTTTAAATGAAATCGTGAATAGGAAGATGAATTGGACAAAAAATCAAATTAAAAACAGCGGCTGAAATAATGACACAAAATGACAATCAGAAAAACAAATTGTAAGAATAAATAAATAATGATTATATTGTTATAATTTGTTGTCCTGAAGAAGTCAGAAATAAATTGACGAAACGTTCTCGGGACATTAAATGATAAAACTCTGTTTTTAATTTGATCTTTTTGTCCAACTACCTATACGATTTCATTAAAAAAAATATAATTATGTATATGGATACGAATTTAAACATTTTAAGACCCACCTTCCCTGTCACATTAAGTCAGATTTTCTTTGAGCCCTCTGCTTTGTGACGTCACACTATCACTTTTATGCCATATAATTTAATAATTTTAGATTTTTTTTTAATTAAACCCATCTAAAAGTATTTATTCAGTGGCGTGCGGTCCATAGGTGCTGTGGATGCTTCGCATCCCTAAAATTTCAATACGTCAAAAGTATTTTTATACAGTGTAATAAATAACCTAATATAAAATTTGAAAAATTACGAAAAATTCTGCGTTTATCAAAGAATTTTATAAAAATGAGTGAAAAATAAAATAACATTTTAAAAAATGAAGGGTTCTTTTTGGACAGCTTTTAAGTTTAACTTTATTTTTTAACCGACTTCAAAAAAGGAGGAGGTTCTCTATTCGACTGAATTTTTTTTTTGTGCCTATGTTACCTCATATCTCCGCCAATTGTCAACTGATTTTGAAAATTTTTTTGCATTGGGTTCAGTCTAGCTTTCCGATTGGTCCCATTTTTTTCCATAGGTATTAGACCTTTTTTGTTAGGTTTGTTCAGGTCTAACTTCTTTGTTTATGAACCGATTTCGATGAATCTTTTGTTATTGGAAAGGGGGTATTTTAGGGATGGTGTCATATTAATTTGGTCAAGTTCTGATGATATGATCACTATTAATAACATCACTAAAAAGAGCAAAATAAAAATAATTTTAAGAAAAAATAAAACCTACTTCAAAAAATTAAATGCAACAAATAAAATACAATAAAAGGTATAAAATAATTAATGTCTTATTTAGTTACAACTAAACGACGAAATATTAACATGAAATTACTTTTTGAAGTCGGTGCCAAACATATACCTTTTATGAATTGCACTCGACGGATCTTACTTAGTACGTTTGGCGCGTACGCTCACTCATAGGTATACTTTGTTTGGCACCGACTTCAAAAAGTAATTTCACGATAATATTTCGTCGTTTAGTTGTAACTAAATAAGATAATATTATTTTATACCTTTTAGTGGATTTTATTTTATTTTTAAGTTATTAGATATTATTTTATTTTTTTCATTGAAGGACTTTCTACCATCTTGATGAAAAACTAATATTTGTTAGAATAATAAATTCGGAGTAACTTAAAAAAAAATTGAAATTATTTACCACGTAGTTTTATAAAAAATATAGTACTTATATATTATTAATATATTAATAATACTTATAACACAAAAAAAGCCTCCAGGTAATTGGCAAACATGAAAGAATTTGTCTGATTTATTTAGGTTAATTAATTAAAATTTATTCTAATTGGTAATTTTATTACAAGCTTTTTTGATTAAAATGTTATTAATTGTAAAAAGAAAATAACATCTACACATATATATGTAATATATTATGAAAGTGTTTTAAGAAGAATAACTATAAAAAACAACTTATATAACTTATATAACTGATATTGACATACTATATTAATAACAAAATACCTCCAGGTAAATAACAAATATGAAAAATTTTTATCTGATTTATTAGGTTTATTAAAATTAATTACAATTTGTTATTTTTATTACAAGCTTTTTGATTAAAATGTTATTATTTGTAAAAAGAAAATGACATTCTACACAGACATATGTACTATATTATGAAAAGCTTGGGTGAGTTCTTTTTCTTCTTTTATCTTGAGAATGACATGTAATTAGTAATTTACAGTAATTAAGATTATGTTTTCCTTGTAGACTGATGATGGTGTGAGAATATCCGCCGAAACGTCTCATAAGTTTTTCATGAAAATAAATTTGTTAGAATATAAAGAAATTTTATTTCCTTTTTCCTAACGAAGACATTACATCTGTTTTCAAGGTTTTCAAGAGCCTCAAAAAACACCACAATTTATAATTTTAAAACATTATAGTACCATATCTATTTAAATATAGACAAAGGTAAGAACTGGTCAAAGTACCCAGTTGGTTTAAAGATCATCGAAGACTATATTCTTAAAGATTATACTAGTCATATTCATACATAAATGGAAGGCTAACAAATCGCCATGGACCAAAGTATGAAGATTTCAAACCATCTGAAATTGCTTCAAGACATCCCCCCTGGTGTCGGGCCACTTGATTCGCCCCTTCTCTTGTACAATATTCAACTTTCGAAAATGACAGTGATTTACTTATTCGTCTTGTATTATTTATTCACTTACACGGAGATATTCATTTTCGTTTATCTCTTTACATTATCACAAATCCAAATTCCCCAAATGATATTTTAAACTTAAATCAAAGATAACTGGGAAAAAGAGATTTATCCTTTCGGTAGACTAATATCTATCATAATGATGGGTGGGTTTGTCTCACAGGATTTTTTTATATTTAAATGAATTTCATAAGTAAATTTTTGCAACGGTTTTAGTAGAGAAAAATTGAAATTGAAGATTTATTCATCATACTTGGTTAGAAAATGGAATTGAACTTTTGACCTCTCTTGGTTAGAATTTAGTAAGAGAATATATTTTAGTCTGAAGGAACAACGATAAGGGAATATGATGATGGCGTAATTGTTAAAATAAACATATTACACGATCTTGAAATTTATTTAAAGGACTTCACCGGTTTCAGGATAACTTTCGGGAATGAAAGGATTTTTGGTTTGATATTAGATTTTTATTTTAACCCTAGAACGCATAACCCGGTCAAATGAATAATTTATTTTATATTTAAGTTTATTATTAATTACTTATAAGGGCGCTTTAGCTCAATCCAACCCGCTGTAAGCATTCGGCCCAGCGCTAAGATGAATTCGCCCCGAAACAAAATCCTAAACATCTTAAAAACTTTGAAATTTATGTATATATATTAACTAAGTACCTGGAACACCAATTTTTTGCTTTAGTTCAAAAATGATATATTAATATTTTTTTTAATAGTTTATTAAATTAATATTCAAAAAAATACCTCCAATCACGGTCAAGTCACGGTCTCATCTTCGGCTAAGTTGTTTTTGATGGTTTTTTGTTAATTGAAATAATTATTCACTGGTGGTTGTCTTGATAAAAATGTATAATTACATTTTTATTCAATTTCCTTTTAATAATTAATTGGTTTTTTAATTTTATATCTCACTAATAATTCATTACAAATATTATTATATATTAGAATTTGCCAATTTGATTGGAAAAATCTTAAATTGAAAGTTTTTGCCGAGAGTAGCAGAATTTTTATATATTAAATGAGACAATAAAAGAGTCAAAATTGAGTTATGAATTCGATATATTTCGGGGGTGAGCCCAAACTCAGTTTTCTTTGACTCCTGATGATGGGCTCAACTCCCTAAATATATCGAATTCTCAAAACTCAATTTTTCAAATATTTTTCATTAATAAATATGATATTGCGAATTTTTTTCGACTTACTTTAATTACGATTTTTATACTGACAAAATATTTGGTAAAATCAAATGATGAACTTGGTTGAATGTTCCCTCAATTGATTCAAAAAACTGTATTTAAAAGGAATAATTATTTACTTGATTTAGCATTCGAAATTAATAAATATTTTGGTAACCTACAATTGATTAAAATAATAAAATATATTGTTGTATATATATATGGACATGGGAAGAGAGTGTTGCTCGATGCCCGAATTATTGTAAAATATGTAATTTAAATAAAACATTTTGTTAAAAAAAAAAAATATTTTGGTATATTAATTTAATATTAATTTGCGATTATTGGAATCCAAAATAAATAATCTAAACTACGATAAATTTATCTCAATGTATAATAATTCCTATAGCGCCCATGCTATTCTCGTTGTTCTTGCCTGCTGATGACGTCACGTTCTCGAGTTGATGTTGGCTTCACTCCCTCTGCGTGGAGAGTGGCAGAGGGCGTGTCTATATCCTATATGTTCTAAGGTTTCGAGGGCTTTGCCCTCTTCATCAGTCTATTACAATGTATTCACAGGAATTAATTTATGAATGAAAGGTTAAAATTTTTCATATGGCTAGGTTAAGAATTGTTCAGGGTGGCCAAGTTAAGAATTGAAATTTATACTTGTATTATTATTTTGGCTGTAGGTGACGTTCATGAAGTTTTTATTTGAGCGGCTAAAATAAAAACTTCATGAACACCACTTACAGCCAAAATAATAAAACAAGTATAAATTTCAATGCTTAACTTGCCCGTAATGTAGGTGACTGGAATTATAAATTTTATTTATTTATAACGAGACTATAGTTTCGAGGGCTTTGCCCTCTTCATCAGTCTATTACAATGGATTCATAGAAATGAATTTATGAATAGCAGACTAATGAAGAGGCAAAGCCCTCGAAACTATAGTCTTGTTATAAATAAATAAAATTTATAATTCCAGCAGAAGACACACTCTATTATTGTCTCCTTTAATTAAAAAATGTGTTAAAAACCAATAAACATATAGTCGGCCTGACAGGTCCGGCTCGCCACTTTGTGTTTGTGAAAAAGCTTGTGTGTTCAAGGGTTAAAGAGGTTAACTTTAAAGCTAAGTTGACTCTTGACTACAAATCCATAACCCTAACCAGAGTTAAACAAACCTACACTTAATATAGAAATGGATCAGTTCTAGCTTAGACAGAAGATGAGCAATAACACTGCTCGACAAAAATTAAACAAAAATTTCTCCGTGTAAACCTAACAATGGATTCCAGTAGAGTTTTATACGCTGATTATGATTCAATTTTCCGATTTTTTACAATACGTCATAGTTTTGAGATATTATCGGTCAAAATGATGAAAAAGGCCATTTTGACTTATTTTCGAGTCCTATTAAATATTAAACAACAATATTTGAAATCAAAACAATAGAAAACAGCTTCTCTTTGATTTGCAAATTACCACTTGTTTGTAGATCAATTAGAACTCGAGTTATAACTAAAAACTAAGACCTTATATGTTTTTATCTATGTTTAATATCCTTTATAATCATGTAGTTATAGTTTTTTAGTTATAACTCGAGTTCAAATTGAGCTAAAAACAACTCGTAATTTGAAAATCAAAGAGGAAGCTGTTTTCTATTACGTCAACAAAATATTATGATTTAAAATATTGCTGTTTAATATCTAGTACCTGAGGCACCGAGCGATGCTCGGTAGCTTCTTCCTTCAGTTCAAAGCTTTATTTTAATATTATTTTTAATTTAAAATTCTGATAAAAAAGGTCGATTTTTATTTGAGAGCCGTTTTCAAATTAAAAAATACAAATATATATAATATTCGCGGAATGTACCCCCACCCCCGAAACCTCGCCCTACCCCCGGATTCCCCACCTCCTACACCTGTTTTGATTCAACCATTTGATTCATTTTTATTCATCCAATTGTTAATAAATAAAACCTATCAAAATGTGTTTTTTTTTCAGAAAATTGAGATCTGCTTATGCGAAATATATTTTTAAATAAATTCTTGATTATTTTTTATTCTATTAAATAACTAAAGTTCTTTATAAAAAACAATTATAAAACGTTTATTAATATTTCTAACGTTTAGGGAGAACAAAATATGTTAAAATCCACAATCACAATACTTCTTCAAGGCTTTTTAGAACAATGAATTAAGGCAACCCATTGTCTGCCTGGGTACAAAAGGAAAAGGGAAACCTTTTTTAAAACCCTAAGAATGGGATTTGTCTACCTGAGAATAATTAATTTGATTACAAAAAAAAAACATCAAAAACAATTTTGTCGAAGGTGAGACCGTGACAGATCGAATTGTCACCCCATAAAACCCCTTAACCCGTGAATTTAATCAAAATCGGTAGAGTCGTTTTCAAAATAGAACCAAGATACAAATATATAAACAAATAAATATACAATTTTTGCTCGTTTAATAAGAGTAGATTGGGACTCGAAAATAGGTCAAAATTGCTTTTTTCGTCATTTTGACCGATAATATCTCAAAACTATGACGTGTTGTAAATAATCGGGAAATTGCATGATAATCAGCGTATAAAACTCTACTGGAATCCATTGTTAGGCTTACACGGAGAAATTTTTGTTTAGTAGTATAATTCAATCGCTTAGGCTACTCCACCCACGCACAGATCTACTTTCCAGCCGAATCTACCCATCTCTAATTGATTATGATAATTAATTTATCTGTATCTCAGTGAACGTCCCTATATATCTTTATCTTTCCTTTTTGAACTTGGAGGATTGTTTATTTGACTGATGGCCTAGATCCCTAGATGCACGGCTATTATATAATTCTAAAATATATTTAGTGGTATGTCTGTCTATCGGGTAGGCATTGGACACGCATTCGGAGGTCGTTTTAAAGTCCTGTGGTCCAGACGGGAGTCGTCGGCGTCGGGATTCGGGAGCGTGTCGAAAGAGATCCGCGCCGCTCAGCCGGCGGTCTCTCCCGTGCCAGGCACATCATCTGTCACTTGTCACTCCCCCCCCACTATCTTGTTGTTATTCTTGGCGACCTCCCGCGAGAGGCGCCAACTGCCAACTCCAATAGCCCTATTTATTTATTTTTACTGAAATTTATATTTTTATAATCCTTACTTATATTGTTCTAGAGATCTCTCGGGATTAACAGATCGAGTGATATAAACACACACGGCCACCGAAGATGTTTATTTGGCGGGTGGGCAGATTAGATTAGCTCTGCTCCACTTTCATATACCATTCACCCATATTTATTTATTTTTAAATGATTCTTCAAATTAAAATCTCACCAAAAGATTTTCAACTTTAGGTAAATGTTGATTGAAATTTACATAAGATGGTCAAGCACATTTGTAACGAATTTATTTTCTACCAAAAACTGCTAATTGTAAAAAAGTACCTACTGCCCGTCGGGTCCTCCATCAGTAGAGATTATTACAACAAATTTTCTAGAGCCAGTGTTCGTATAAACAAGATTTTTAAAGGATTATAGTTCAAAAATTTTCTTTAAATTAATTATCGACGCTTGTCTTAACAGTGAAACTAGAATGGCTATTTAATTCTTACTTTCTAAAGTAACCAAAAAATAAAATTAAAAAAAAAATTTTAAGAAAAAATAAAAACCGACTTCAAAAAATTAAATGCAACAAATAAAATACACTAAAAGGTATAAAATAATTATTATCTTATTTAGTTACAACTAAACGACGAAATATTAACATGAAATTACTTTTTGAAGTCGGTACCAAACAAACTATACCTATAAGCGAGCGTACCGACCAAACGTTAAAATGGTAACAAATCATATATTGTAAATTATATTTTTGGTTATCATTTACTGTTAAGAAAATTTCCCCATTCTCCTTTGCAGCTAGAATTCATTCAATTATTTTTATTTTTGCCTATTTAAAATTATTTTTTTTTATTTTTTTTTGTAAATTCATTGCATAAGATTAACTTCAATAACGTAGAATTTGAAAAATAAGAGTAAATTCAGTAGTTTATCAAAATAGTACAACGAGATACACTGAGTTACACACCACCACCACGTCTAAAAAGGTTAGTATTCTCACACTCAGCAATATTCCCCTTAAAAGTACCCTTTAAGAACCCATTTCCATACCCCTCCAACCACCTACCCTCCCTAACCCCATTGAATGGTGGAGGTTTCGCTGGGATTACATATCCCTCCAACCACCAACCCTCCCTGACCCCATTGAACCCCTGGACCCCACCCCACGAACCACACCCTCAACCCCAACCCCGACCCTACACCACCACCACGCCCTGGACCCCACCCCGTGTCCTCCACCCCGCCCCACACTACCATACCACCCCGTGCCCATCCCCGCACCCCCACCCGCGACTCTGGATCGTCGCCTGAACAACCCGCCCTCCAATTTCCCTACCCCTCCTAACCCCATTGCAACGTACTAAGTAAGATCCGTCGAGTGCGATTCATAAAAGGTATATGTTTGGCACCGACTTCAAAAAGTAATTTCATGTTAATATTTCGTCGGTTAGTTGTAACTAAATAAGATAATAATTATTTTATACCTTTTAGTGTATTTTATTTGTTGCATTTAATTTTTGAAGTCGGTTTTTATTTTTTCTTAAAAATTATTTTTATCTTTCTCTTTTTAGTGATGTTATTAATAGTGATCATATCATCAGAACTTGACCAAATTAATATGACACCATCCCTAAGACACTCCCTTTCGGATAAAAAAGAACCATTGAAATCGGTTCATAAACAAAGAGGTTAGGTCTAAACAAACCTAATAAAAAAGGTCTAATACCTATGAAAAAAAACGAAAAAAAAAATGGGATCAATCGGAAGCTAGACTGGACCCAATGCAAAATTTTTTTCAAAATCGGTTTACAATTGGCTGAGATATGAGGTAACATAGGCACAAAAAAAAAAAAAAATTCAGTCGAATAGAGAACCTCCTCCTTTTTTGAAGTCGGTTAAAAAAGAACAAGTTAACAAAATAATAATATATAATAATAATATAATTCTTTTTAATGGTAATATTTTGGAGTAGCAGGCGGTATGTCCTTTGATGCTGGAACATGCCTTATTTGACTATAGGATGATGGGACTTTACAATTCCCACTTTTTGAACCTCAATAAATTTAATTTAGGTTTGTCATATTTTGGGTTAAGAGAGTAAGTCCTGTCGGAAGGCTTTTTAACTGAAGGAAACACCAGATTTCAATAATAAATTCATTGATTGGGGTTTTTCTAAATTTCGACTTTGCGTGGGAATTTTCCAAGAGAGTAATTTCTAGAAAATAGGCAGGCTTCAATATTTCGAACAGAATAAAATTGCTTTGGTTCTTTTTATATACGATAATAAAATTGTATAAAATAATAGAACTGCTTTATTATTTACACTTAAGACATACAATGAAAATGAAAAGGGGGCGATAGGTGTTAGTAAACCTCCACAAAAGGTTGGGAACCACTGGTTTAAACCCTATAAATTTTACATTTTGTTCGCCAGTTGGCGCTAAAATCGTAACGCACAGTCCCTATAGTAATTATTATTAATATCTCATTTTGGAAAGAAACTTTCTTAATTGAATTTGAGTGAACCACAATTGATTAAACACCCTTTGGAAATTCAATTAAATAATCTTCTTTCTGACTCTTAATTAATTGTTATATTATTTCCATTTTCCCCTCAATATCTCCGGATATGCCCTTTTCCCTTCCCTTTTGCGCAATTCAACCAGAAGCAATTGTTTCATTTGGCTCCCTTATACCATAATACAAAGCGACGCTATTTCCTTAAACCCATTCTTATATTATCGTCTATTTTAAATATGAATATAAAATTGGGCAAGTTTTTTGTTTACACACGGCCTTTTGAAATTAGATTCTCTTTCTTATTATTATTATTATTATTAGCGAACAATAGGGCGTAAAAGTTATCGCTTGGTAAAAAATAAATAAATCTAATATGTATACAATTGTTCTCGGCGGCAATATCAAATAATAAACCTGGTACGGTGGACGGATAGGTTGGTAGGGGGTAGATGAAAAAAAAATAATAATTTAACGAGTTTGCGTTTGTAGCGAAGGTCGGAGAACAAAGCAGAAGCCGGGAGAGGTGAGCAGGTAGGCTAATTGCGGCCCTTGCCCCCGGGGGCGGCACCCGCCCCCCTCGGAGACCCACAAAGTGCCCGGGCTAATTAATATTAACCAAAAAAAAAAAATTGGTACTAGAGTCTGGAGCATAAAGAACACGATCCGATATGCAATTAGAATATCGAATAGATATTACTTTGCATATGCATACATACATATACAGGGTGTCCCAAAAATCAAGGATCAAACGTGAACACGAGATAGGTGAGTTCAGAATTGTCCAAAATAAAAATAAAAATATTAATAAAACTCTTTTAGTTTTCGAGTTATGGGAGTTTTTTGAAAACCTTGAAAATGGCTACTCCTGCTCTAAATATTTGAATGCTGTGGCTACGAATTTTCATATTTTATAATTCTAATTTTTGTTACGGAATTCTGAATAATACTGCTATCGATTACAAAACAGAAACTAACTAAGAGTATTATACTTTTTGAGAGAAAAAAATATTTTTGTCAGATTCATGTGTCAAAAAATTTTAATCAGCTAACTTTGACTTTTGATATCTTAAAAAAAACTGTGTCAAACAATAATGGCAAATTATCTAAAAAATTGACGCATTTAATCAAGATTTCAAAATGCTTTTTAAAAAACAAAAAATGATATTTGCATTTCTATGCGAAAGAAACTAATTTCAAAACACAATTCTGTAATTGGCTAAAGGGTAGAATTTAACATGAAAACAGATATCAAATAATTTTAATTTTAATTTGTAATTTTAAATATTAATAGAGATTGAATATAAAAACAATTATTATTTTGTACATTTACTTTAATTGAATAAAAATATTTTAATAAATTAATTTAGTTTTCATGTTAAATTCTACCCTTTAGCAAATTTCGAATTGTGTTTTGAAATTAGTTTCTTTCGCATAAAAATGCAAATATTATTTTTTGTTTTTTAAAAATGCATTTTGAAATCGTGATTAAATGCGTCAATTTTTTAGATAATTTGCCATTATTGTTTGATATATTTTTTCAAGATATCAAGAGTCAAAGTTAGCTGATTAAAATTTTTTGACACATGAATCTGACAAAAAATTTTTTTTCTCAAAAAGTATAATACTCTTAGTTATTTTCTGTTTTGTGATCGATAGCAGTATTATTCAGGATTCCGTAAGAAAAATTAGAATTATAAAATATGAAAATTCGTAGACACAGCATTCAAATATTTAGAGAAGGGTAGCGATTTTCAAGGTTTTCAAAAAAATGCCCATAACTCGAAAAACTAAGAGAGTTTTATTAAAAATTTTATTTTTATTTTGTACAATCCTGAACTCACCTATCTTGTGTTCACGTTTGATCCTTGACTTTGGGACACCCTGTATATGTAACATATAACATCGATTCTATTTATCAAGATATACGTTTAAAGATACTAATCAAGGGTTTTTTTTTGTTCATTGTTGCGTTGCTTTTCAATCATATACGTTTTTAAATATATTCATATATGCTTATACATATAGATTAGACACAAACCAACTCAATGTATACATCTGTTTATCATTAATTAAGATTTCATTGTCAGACATACTAATAACTAATTCTATTGTGAAGGAGTTTTAAGAATATTCTAATGTACAATTTTAGAATAGAGAATAACTCAGGAAATTGTTTTCTTAAAATACAATATATTCAAGGAAACTTTTGGGCGACGCACTGGCCGGGGCCATGTGTATATTTACAGGAACCATTTCGAGCTAATTTCCCCCCTCCCCCATTACTAAAAATCTATTACACCTACACTTCAAGAACTGCTATGGAATAACTTGGTACCCGTTTAGATATCAACTCTTTTTTTCGGCGTAGCCAACAACCTCGAACTTGTCTAATTAAATGGCCCCTTTTTCACATTTAAAGAATTATAAGATTAAAGAATTCAAAGACAAAATTGATACAGGTATCGAAATCCAAGGACAAAAGATCGCTATGTTAAGATTTTCCGATGACATTGCCCTTCTAGGAAGCAATAAAAAAGAATTAGAGGACGCCCTGAATGGAATTAACCAAATCCTAATAGAAGAAATCAAAATGAAAATAAACAAGAATAAAACCAAGGTCCTAGTATGTACAAAAAAAGAACAAACGAGACAGGAATGCATCAAAATTAACCAAGAAAACCTAGAAGGAGTTAAGGAATTCCGCTACCTAGGAAGTAAAATAACATGGGATGGGAGGAGCGAAAACGAAATTAAATCAAGAATTGCCCAAGCAAAAATGGGGTTTAATTCAAAACAAAAACTACTATGTTCCTCCTCAATCAACTTAGAAAACAGGAAGTTGCTATTGAAGACATATGTATGGAGCATAGCCATGTACGGGTGTGAAACCTGGACAATTAGAAAAGCGGAGAGAAAGAGATTAGAGGCTTTCGAAATGTGGTGCTACAGAAGAATGATGAATATCAAATGGATGGATAGAAGAATTACAAATGAAGAAGTTCTATGGAAGAATCAGAGAAAGAAGAACCTTGTGGAAGAGTCTGAAGAAGAGAAGAGGTCAGATGATGGGGCACACACTGAGACATGGGGGACTGCTTAGGGATATCTTGGAGGTGGAGGTGGGAAAGAAAGGGAAGGGGAAGACCCAGATTAGAATATTTCAACCAAATAATTGGGGATATGGGATGCCAGACATTTAGAGAGGTCAAACAGCTGGCGGGGGACAGAGTCGAGTGGAGACGGATTGTTGCATCAAACCAGTCTTAGGACTGTATACTCAATGATGATGATGATGATGCTTTTTGGTCAAATTTTAATTTAATCAATTTAATTATATTTAGTTTAAATAAAACCAGTCATAGCCAGTTAATGTCATTAATCTAATACTATTACAATTAATTTAAATACTATATTTTGATAATATTCACAATTCACGTTTAAACTATTCAGCAATTATTATTAGTAACGGAGCTGTTGAAGCTATTATTTTTGTGATTAATTTTATTAAAATCACACATAATTAATTATAATTATTAATTGAACACGAAAAAATAATACAATAAAACTAATCCGTGTTAAATTATAAGTTATAATTATTTAGTGAATACGAATAAATAATACAATAAATTTAATTAATTATAATTGAACACGAATTAGTTTTATTGTATTATTTATTCGTGTTAAATAAATAATAATTATAATTAATTATGTGTGATTTTAATAAAAATTTCAACTCCTAGCAATTATTATATTGTGATTTCTCTTTTTTGAATGTTGCTTTCGAAAATCGAAGATTAATTGATTGAACCCAGAGAAGAATGGAAGAGAGATTGAATTGTAAGGGGGCGGGCGGGGGGCGGGGTGGTTGTACTTCACTTGTGCTATCTGCAATCATCTTGAGCATTCATCCTCTAAACGATCGTAAAAATCGACATCCTCTAGATCAATAGTTCTTCTTCTAAAGCTCATACGCCAAATTATAAAGCCGAGAGATACTTGATAGGCTAATAAATATGCAGGTATTAATTTATTAACAGACATTAATCTTCTGCATTAAAATTTACGATCCACGTTTTCTTGTATGTCCTACACACTTAACATTGAATGTTTTGAAATGATTTAGAAACAAAGGCTTAGGGTAGAAGAATAACGAGAACGAAAATTAATTTCTTCACATTTCAAATGAAGATCTATGATTTATTAACGCATTTCGACATCACTTTATTGATTTTTGAGCATTTATTTTATTATAAAGCGAAACAAGAAGATTAATTTTTAATCGCAGTTCATCTCATCTCTAGTGCTGAAACATCCATCCAGGGGTTATTAATCGATTGGGTCGGCTTCAAAAAAAAAGAGAGAACAATGAATGACCACGGAATATTATTCAAAACCAATTTATTTATGGTTTAGAAGATTATATTACGAATTAAATGTGTGTGTGTGTAAGAAATCAAAGGCGATTTGTTAGCGATTGACTCTCCTATAGCCAATTAATTTAAGAAACATTTCCGAACGCCCACATAGAGAGAATCCGATTCAATAATTTCTATGATATAAATTATAATACTAGTTTTCCAATATAGATATTAGCATTTAGCTGCGCTCATTTTTAATTATATTTTTAAAAATCGAATCATTTTCTGTATTTACTTGGTGGGGGCCGTTCATAAATTACGTCACACAGTAAGGGGGGAGGGGGAGGAGAGGGCATCTCATATTTATGACAAAATGTGACAGGGCGGCCTGGAGATTTTAAAAATTGTGATTTCACAAAAGTCAAAAATTAAATTTTTCTAAAAATTTACAAATATATTTTTTAGATTTCAGTTTATTATTATTCCAACCTGAAAATCTTGGTAAAATATATCTAGATAAAAAGTTTCTACAATTATTAAATTGTTGGGTATAAAAGTGATAGTGTGACGTCATAATACAGGTGTGGCTCAATGTAAATGTGACACAAGGGGGGGGTCTAAAAATCTTGAAATTCCTGTGTTTAATATGTTTTACTATAAACCAACACCGCTTTCCCTAAATGTTACTCAGTTATGTAGTTTGTTTTATAATTTAACCAAATTACATTTTGCGCCTAGTTCTTATACAACCGAATGTATTCTTAAGCACAGAATACCATACAGGCGTTGAGTGGTGGCTATCATGTTTGCTTATGACGTCAGGGCCCATAAATTCAATTTCAACTTATATGTATATATGTGTGTTGCAGTAAAAACTCGTTTTTTTAGTAAGAATGGGTTCTTACTAGTTAAAACGGGTTTCTCACTGAATACCTTTGTGGCAACTAGAGTTTACTGATGTTGATTGAGTTTGGTTCAAAGGACTAGAATTTTAATTTTTGAGCTTCCGCCTCATTTTGGGTGTTTATTTTCAAAAATTTTTAAACGAAAATGTCAAAAAATTACTGCCTCTACAACTTTACTTCTAATGAAGATGTAATTTTTGATATTTTCGTTTAAAATTTTTTTGAAAAATCATAAATCAAGATTCTAGTTTTTGGACCAAACTCAACCAACATCAGTAAATTCTAGTTGCTATAAAGGTATTCAGTGAAACGCGTTTTAACTAGTAAGAACCCATTCTTACTAAAAACGGGTTCTTACTGTAACAGCTTATATATATATGTATATATATATAATAGAACAATATAAAGATTATTAATATTAGTTTACCAGATCGTAGGAAATTTGATAAATCAATCAATCAGAGATTTTTCTAATAAATAAAACGTATGTTTTGTGACTTTCTCAGCGACTCACAAATAAAGTGACGAAACGTATGTCTTATTTAAAATATGGTAAAAACTCTGTGATTGATTGATTTATCAAATTTCCTACGATCTGGTAAACTAATTAAATTATGGATACATTAAATATATTTTTAAATCAAATCATAATATGAAATGGGGCGTTAAATTATCCTAGAGTCTACCCCGAATAAGAGTAAAAATGTTTAATAATCCTCGATTTTAAAACCAGTTGTATATGTTGCAGTAAAAACCCGTTTTTTAGTAAGAACGGCTTCTTACTACAACGAAAGTGCAAAAAAATCGATCCACCAATAAAAACTTTATTAAATAGTAAACCATTTTTAATTTTTTTACAAGAAACCATATATTATTGAAATTATTGCTTATTGCAAGTGTAATTCCCACTTGTCGTTGACTTAGCCCTTGATTAATTAGGCACACAATTTGAACTGCTTGAACTTCAGAAATATCCATTTTGTATATTTTTATTTTTCTATCAAATGATGCTTAATTCAAAATTATTCATTTTATTGATATTTCAAATGGAATTTGATCTTTTATTAAAACTTTATTTAAATTAAAGTAATATTGAAAAAGTATGATAATTTGTAATTGTATCTTTTAATTTAATTTCACTTATTTTTTTTTTTATAAAATTCAAAAATTATCAACAAATTTATTGAATATGTTAGTTTAAGAGTTAATGGAACAAATTATATGAATATTTGTAAAAATTTTAAAAATAATTTGCCATTTAATAAAGTTTTTATTAGTGGGTCGATTTTTTTGCACCGTAGTATAGTTAAAACGCGTTTCACTGAATACCTTTGTGGCAACTAGAATTAACTGATGCTGGTTGAGTTTGGTTCAAAGGTCTAGAACAGCCATACTCAACCTTTTTTTTCTACGGGCCACATATATATTTTTGCTAAGTTACGCGGGCCGCAACATTATACACCATGTGGGAAAATGGTTTTACGGATCCCCCCCATTTAATAAATAAAACACAAAACATAAATAGATCCAAACGTTTATTTAAAAATTAGTGTGATACTTGATATTGACACAAATTCTTTACTATTTTAGACAAATCAGGTTTATAATTACTACATGCTACCCTCAATACGTCATCAAGGTGAGAATCTGTAAGT
The DNA here is from genome assembly GCA_024734495.1 of Forficula auricularia. Taxonomy (NCBI): domain Eukaryota; kingdom Metazoa; phylum Arthropoda; class Insecta; order Dermaptera; family Forficulidae; genus Forficula; species Forficula auricularia. The sequence goes on from JALMQS010000187.1 coordinate 25,705,717, forward strand.
CGATTTCTATATACGTTTTTTGCGTATTTCATTTTGGAATAGGATGATTCACAGAGATAAGTTGATGCGAACAACGTGAGAAGCAGGTGGGCACATTTTTGTAGAGTCTTGTATTTTTCTGGTACTAATTTCCAAAATTCGGTGTACTCCTTTCCCTCTCTCTTTTCTTTGAAAATAACTTCCAGATTCGTATCGTTCTTAAACTCGATAAATTCATCGAATAGCCTTGCATAATCAAATCCCAATGCAGCTAGTTGTGTTATAGTTGCTGTTTGTACGTGCCAGGGATTTTCTACAAGCAACAAACAATTCTTGATGCAACGTAAATCCTGAAACCTGCTCTTTAAATTCCTTGGATAAGGCAGCTAAATAATTAGACAATATCGTATAATTTTCTGGAGAAATAGATATACCATCTTGTTTAGCTTTTGTTACGGTTGGGAAATTTCGTACCACTTTTTATCCAACTTTGAGGGAGCTTATTTGAAAACACAGTCTTAAATGACCAGATTTTTATAAAGCACCTTCCTGATAATAAGTGCGTTTCGGGCCGCACATAAAAGCTAAGCGGGCCGCAGGTTGAGTATGGCTGGCCTAGAATCTTCATTTTTGACCTACCACCTCATTTTAGGTGTTTATTTTCAAAAAATTTTAAACGAAAATGTCAAAAATTAGAAGCAAAGTTGTTGAGGATTAAATTTTTGACATTTTTGTTTAAAAATTTTTGAAAATTAACACCCAAATTGAGGCCGAAGTTCAAAAATGTATATTCTAGACCTTTGAACCAAACTCAACCAGTACCAGTAAACTCTAGTTGCCACAAAGGTATTCACTGAAACGCATTTTTAACTAGTAAGAGCGGGTTTTTACTGCAACATATATATCGAGGTCGAAGACCTATGATGTCAGCAACGATTATTATTAGTGAGGAAACAAGAAGATCCAGCTGACATTCTAGATGAAATGTGAAGTATTTGAACATCGGATATTTCCAGAGAATTAAGAATAACGATCCAGAAAAAGATTATTGGTGATAATTAAGCCAGAGATAATACATTCCAATCTAAAAGACGATTCCGTTGAAAATTACTTTCTTAAAAACATCGTCCGGTTGTTCTATTTTTATTTATGTAGATGTTTTCGATAACTGCGCATGTTTATTGATGGGTTTGTTTGTTTGTTTGACAAAATGAGTTATGCACGAATTCTTCTCAAGTTCAAACAGGTCTAAACTGACCGCTCTGTGATTTGATTGTTAATCTATTACATATATATAATTAATTTTTAAACGATACTTAAGAGTAGTATATTTGTATAGGGAAACATGAGCGCAGTATACAAGTGGAGGATGTTGCTGTTGTTGTTGTTGTTGTTGTTTCTCAGGTGGTTCTTGAAGAAAGAGACAAACAAGACTTGTCTAATGACCGCCAAACAATTAATCATTTATTCAATTATTACTTTTCAGGTTGTTGTTGTTTTTTTTTTTTACTATCCCTTTCACATCAAAAACAATTTTACTAGATGTGGAATCTCTTCAAATTCAAAAACATGAGATATTCTTGCATTTTTTGAAATTCCTTTGTCTAAGTAAATAATTAATTTGTATAATAATAAATAATTTCCCTACACTCTCGGGGAAAACATATTTTGAAATAATTGTACTTAAATAAATTATAAATTATTAGAAGATTTATTGTATTGTTCTGAGGGAAGGGGATATTATTTTGGAATACGTTTATTTATTCATTTATTTTTTTGTTTAATAAGAAGATAAATATCAGTTTTGATTAATAACTTGATTATTGTTACAACTTAATTATAATATTAGTTAAAAAAATTTGCTAAACTCTTCATAATTACTTAAAGTTGATCTATATACAGGGTTATTGGTAATTCGATAGGTAGATATCTTGAAATGGGTTATACTATATCTAGTTTACAATAAATTTGATCCTATGAACCCGAAGTCAAAAATCATTAGATTTTTTTTTAATGATATTGATGTGATAAGGAGATACACCAGAAGGTCCATCCCTTAAAGGCCTATATGGGCTGGCAACTCCATCGTGAAAAGAACAGAGTAGAAGGAAAGAGAAGCCGGGATCACGAGCCAAATCTCAGAAAGTTAGATATAGTCCAATTTACTAAGTTTTTAGGGGCTTCGAGCAGTGGTAAATTCTCCGCGCGATAAATTAGGTTAAATTGTAACTCCCACTTAATTTTTGTTACCAGACCCTATGGCTCGCAGAAAAAATGTCTGGCTATAGCCGGGAATCGAACCTCCGGGTTGCCAGCCAGTTTTGCTGACCATTGCACCAGGGAGGCGGACAAAAATATTGACCTTCCGCCTCATTCTGTGTGTCAACCCACACAAAATTTTAAACGATATGTCAAAAATTACATCCTCTACAACTTTGCTTCTAATTTTTGGCATTTTCGTTTAAAAATCTTTGATAATAAACATCCGAAATGAGGCGGAAGGTCAATAATGAAGATTCTAGACCCCTGAACCAAACTCAACCATCATCACCCTTAGGACCAAGCCCCTCATCATGTAAGAATAGATTTCAGATGGTACTTTTCTTAGTCTATAGTTTCCACAAAGGTATTCAGTGAAACGCGTTCCAACCAGCAAGAACCCCTTCTTACCAAAAAACGGGTTTTTACTGCAACATATGTAATAAGAATGTATTGCATATATAATAAATAAAAAATATAAATAAACTAAAAAAAAGAAGATTTTCCTAGTTATATATTTTTTTTCGGAATATTTTCGATATTTTCAGGTTTGTTCAATGGTATCGAAAGCGAAAATTTTCAAAAATTTTATTTACTGTATGTATGTATGGGTGAATTTTTCTTCGAAAATAACTTAAAAATGGCAGAATTCTATAAAATTTGATTCTTTTATACACGAGAGATCAGAAAATATGCTATTTTTTTTATAAAACTTTAGATGAGATATTTTTACTTTATCCAATGCGAAGCATGGGAGAAAGTATTGGAATCGCTCTCGAGGCAAGCACGACTTCAAAGGGTCCTCAGGTAAAGACTACGGAACCCATAGACTCAATTAAGGTCACAAATTGAAGTATTCAATGAGATTGAATTTTAGCACGTGACGGTTTTGCCAAAAATTACCTGGAATCACGTCGAGAGGCCAAAAAATGCCATTTTTTTTGGAAGTGCGTGCGAATGGATGGATGGATGTATGTGTGTTATCGTTTTTTTCGTCCACGATTTTTTCCACACCTTTGCGCTGATTTAAATGAAATTGAAAACCTACCATTAGTTTAACAAAATGAAGCGCTGATTAGTTTTTGGTACATATCGGTCCACAAACATTAGTACTTTATTTCAGTACTTTTTTAGTTTTTTCTAAATATCTTGAAAATGACTTAACCAATTTTGATGAAATTTATATATCCTAATTAAGTACCTTGGGGACCACAAAAAAGGTTAAATAAAGTTTTTAGTAAAATTATATTTTAAAGTACTTTACTCAAGAACACATTAATATTTCAAATGAATTTGGATAAAGTTTAGCAACGATCCGTTGCAGTTTATTTTATTAGGACGAGAGTTGATGAGTATTTGGGAAAATTAATTTTTCTAAAATGCTGGGCACTTTTTATACTCATTTCTATAATAATATTAAATAAAAATGATAAAACATTTCGGCGTAAAGAGATAAGAGGCCGGCCGGCTGGAGACAATCAGTCCAGTTAAGTGAGCTCTACTGGACGGGTCACACGCCAGGCCGCGTTGCTCTCAAGGTAATAATTACTCAAATTTACTTTCTCCATTAATATAATGCAGTTTAAAATGCATAACCAATTCGGATTTAAAAAATCATACTTTTTTAGTTGGATAATGGCTAAAAAATTTTGAAAATATTTATTTTATCTATAGGTATATTTTTTTGAACTTCCTTAGCAAATAGATGAAGAATTTACTTTCAATTTGAAAACTTGATTAGATTAAAATATCTATTCTATTATATTTTAATATAAAATAACTTCATTTTTTCTTATGTTGAAGAATGTTTTTTAAAATAATGTTTTAGCCTAGTAAAGGGTTAAAATAAGAAAGCCTTTGTCAAAAATAATAATTTTTCACATAAAATAATCAAAACTTCTTTAAATATGTAGAAGAATCGGTAAAACAATGCAACTGGGTGGTAAGGATAGACAGTTTAAGATGTCCGAAAATTTTAATTCATTTTAATCACTTAATTATTAAAAAGGGTACAGTTTTGGAGTTATAAGAGTTTTAATTTTTTTGTTTTAATTTCCCAACTTTATACGAATAAAGCTAATTGTAAAAAAAGTACTGTACTCTGAATGGTAAAAAGACACTTTTCTAATACCTAATGAATGAGTGATTACTTTAAAAACAAAATTCATGCCCCCAACTTACATAGACTCCGAAATAGGTCAAAACTAACAAGTATTGAATTTTTTTTTTTTGAAAATGTCATTTAGATTCGAGACGATTAATAAAAATAAAAGTCCAATACACTTGATGTAAAAAATATGAAAAAAACATCCTCGTTTTATAAACTTTAAAACTTAACTTTGTTACTACTTGGGATTATAGTCCTCTGCCCCCTATGATTAAATCAATTATAAATTTTGTCAAGTCCTAATGTCCTAGAGTTGTGCAAAATTTATTTAGTTCTCGCAAGCAGAGATTAGGTGAGGTAGAGAGAGGTCATACCATCCTTGTTAAAGTTTTGACCAGGTTTCCTTAACAACTTATGGCAAATTCCGGCTAATGCGTCGCTTGCTCCTGGTATCGGGTTTTTACGCGGAATTTTTAAATTACTTTTTGTCTTTTGATGGAAATATATGGTCATGTTATTTGTTAATGAGCATACATTTCTAATTTTTTTCTTTTCTTTTTTTTTTTTTTTTTACTTGTTTATTATTTTTTTAAATTGTTGTAATTAATTTGTATTGATGTTTAATTAATGTATTGTAGCTAGATTGTATTGATGTTTGGAGGACCTAGCCACCGAGGACTTGTGCCTCTAAGCAGGTCGAGAAATAAAGATTTATTTATTTATTTATTTTATTTATCTATAGTGTACCAACACCTTTAAGATACGTTCAAAATGTAGCCTGTTTCCTTTCGTTATCGTATCGCTAGAACCATTAATCTGGAATTTTCGCTAATATTAAGGGGGTCAAATTACAGCCAGATAATATTACATAATATCAATATAAAGTTAATTTTCAATCAATTTTAAATAATATTTTTAAGAAATATGATATTAATGATAAAATATTATCTAATCCTAAAGAAATATTTATTAACCAATTGCGAAACCCGGCACTAGGGGGCATCTTACTGAGCGCAGAGCTACACTCCCTGGACTCCAGTATCTCACCTCCTCCCCAAGTACGCTATTTGAACTATAAAATAATTTATTTATAATCCCCCCTCCGATCCGGTAAACCCCTATATTATCTATATTTAAATTATCTTGTCATAATTCATAATCTATCATACCTAATTCATAACATGGGAGTCCAGCGAGGGGGCAAGAAGGCACATCCTTGTAATCGAATAAAAAATTCTGTAACAGCACTGACTTCCGCCCCGGACTCACTAAACTATGTTTAATGTACCGTTATGTTTTTGTATTTAAACACTACTGTATTAGCTTATTCTTCTTGTGAAAAAGACTGAAAAAATTAAACATTTAATAATGTAATTATATGTCTCCTTCGCCTCCCCCCCACCCCGATAATTTTTTTCGGGCGCCCCTGATTGATAATAAACATTTGTGCGTTCAAAATTTCAATTATTTTCATTTATTAACTTTATTCTCAACTAAATGTCGAAATTGCAAAATTTTTAAACTCTCCAATTTGCTCTTCCCAAAAGTTCATCATACATCAGGGGAAAATTTGGAAAAGAATGACACTACAAGCTCGTAAATCTAGAGTATAATATCTACAATTAAAGTTGTTAAAAAAAATTCTAACAAATTTCCCTTTTATCAGTAAATGAAGCTGTTGAAGCTTATATTTTTGTGATTGATTTGATTAAGAGTTGAAATTTTATTAAAATCACACATAATCAATTATAATCATTTATTGAACATAATTAATTATAATTGAAAAGTAATGGAAGCATAATTATCTTGATTGTTTCCTTCATTGACTCTTTGAAACATGGAAGGATATATCCCCCGAAACGTTGGTTTTAAACAAAAGGGGCAAAAAGAATGACAATCCAATAAATTCCGTCGATTCCAGCGACATTTCAGCCCCCGACAAAATATCCCCTCGACAAAATATCCTTCAGACAAAATATCTCATGACAAAATAACCCTTCCCCTCGTGAATCTTATGAGTAATGCAAATCGACTCCGGTTCGGTTAATATATATTCAGTTCGGCTCGGTTGGGTTCGTATAGATCCTTTTCGGGCTGGTTTTTGACGGTTCGGTTGGCGAACCCAACCGAGCTGAACTGAATATATATTAACCGAACCTCCGAAAGTTTAGTCCGGGCGGGGTGTGTTTCGGGCTCCCATTTTTTTCTAATCAAACACACATTGAAAACCGAACCAGCCAATCGTCGGGCGGGGTGTGTTTGGGGCTCCCATTTTTTCCTAATCAAACACGACAGACAGCAGCACTTTCAAACGGCTAATTAGCCGCCAAAATATGAAAGTCTGTTTATATTATTCAAAACTATGATTATAAGCTTCTCACTTAATCTCTTTTGTATTCTCCCTTATACTGGGGAATATTTTGTCAGAAGATATTATGTCGGGGGATATTTTGTCCTTGGAATATTTTGTCATGAGATATTTTGTCTGGAGGATATTTTGTCGGAGGATGTTTTGACTGGGGATGTTTTGTCTGTGATATTTTTTCGGGGGTTGAAATGTCGCGGTACCAGTACCGCCTTCCCCGCAACTTATAACCTCTACACAGCCCATAAAATCCCTTCTTCTTCTTCTTCATGATGGAGGGGCCTACCCAGGCCTTTAGGGATGCACATATTTGGTATAACTCCTTCGCTCATCATTTTCATTAAAAAATACATCTTATTTGAAAATGTAATAATTTTTTTTCTTCACTATCTTTGGGCTGCCTTCCATTATTTTTCAATTAAAAATTTTACCAGTCCGTTTCACTCCAAAGAGAAAATTTCTTCAAATATATTAATAATAAATATTTACGAGGGGTCGGTAGCGCAATCGGTTAAATCACCAACTTTTCTAATCCGATTAGGAGAACATCAACCTAGACTTCATTAGTTCGATCCCAGCAAGAAGCAAAGTGAATTTATTCGAAAATAATAAATAACCGGCCCTTCGGCTCCAGAAACTGGCAATCTCTGGTTCTACAAAACCTCGCGCATGCGCAGGACAAAATTTCGTAACAAGCAACCATGAATCGTGAGAGGCAAAAACAAGATTACCCCAGGTGGTAACCAATCCACCCACCCTCGTGTGGCAACCGGGCATTCAGATTCTGGGGGACCCGGACCATTACGAAGTCAAGGAAGAAACAATGGAAGAATAACACCAAAAATCCATACATACCTGGGCACCTTTAACATCAACACACACACATCCGGCCAAGAAAATTACATAGCCTGACCATGGAACGCGATAACACGTTCCGGAAAAAGATAGAGGCGTGGAAGGTCCAACCAGAAATAAACATCAACCTTTGCGTGATCCCAAGGGTCCAAACGCAACAAATAAAAAATAATAATTATTTATTGAACACAAATAAATGATACAATAAATAGAAAGGTCGTTTTTTTTGTATTATTTATTGATGTTCAATTAATAATTATAATTAATTCATCTCTAAATTTCCTCTTTTCTTTTCATTAACTTTCTTTTTCGTAGAAGGTAGATATCAAATTATTTTGAGCAATCAAAAGACACTGTTTTTGATTTATACATATAAATTTACGTATTAAAATGTAGCTTAATGTCTCAGCTTATTCTTTGAGAATGTTTGTATTTTTCAAGCAAAGATTAGGCAATATTTGTGTGTGTGTGTGTTAGTGAAAGAGTGTAAGTTTGGTGGTCACAGTAAAGAAAGAATACCGTGGCTGTCGGCGCCAAAGACTTGGTCCATTGTCCGATCTTTTTGCCGGCTAATTCTTAGTCCGAAATTAATGACCGTTGATACAATAGAGGCGAAGAAAATTGTACGAAAACTCACTGGTTGGTGTCTTAGTTTTTGCTCAGGGTCTGTTTTTTTTTTTTTGTTATGTTGTTCACTCACGGCTGTCTGTCCTCTTCCAATAAATTTAACCCTACAGATAATAATTTATAAACTGTCTAAACTAAATTAATTAGAGTCTCTGATGAGAGTTTTCCAATATTATTATATATTCCAGTCATATATTTCGAAAAATTATTCTTAAATATTTGCATATATTAATAAAAGTTAACAAATTTTTGTCGAGGAAAAAATTTTACATCGATAAAAAAAAGAACCCTCTACGAAATTATACATTAGGGACAGAGAATTTGATCACCAGTGATGTATTTATAGGTGAACTTTCATTGTTTAGCGCTTTATTCATAGATTCATCTTGATTATGATAATAGATCTTGTCTAGTGAGATTAGCATATATATCTATATATATAGATCCCATGGTTAGATATTTGGCCTGTAGGGATTGAGGATAATTTGCTCGTTTTCGTGGACGGGTAATTCGGGGCAATTTAGCCGGGAGGTGTCCAGGGGACGGGGTGGAGGGGGGGGGGGGCATGGCAGCTGAATGGGGTGAGGGGGTCGCGTGACGGAAGCGACGCAGCCCTCAGGCTCTCTACTCTAATTAAATCTGCTTTTTATATATATTAATATTCGTTCTCAGGTACCGACCGGATCGGTATTTACGGACTCCGCCACCCTGGAAAACTCCTTCAAGCTCTACTATCATTCGGAAGCAGTTTTATTGCGTCGCACCATAAAATGTATTAGAGAAAGTTATAAATTCATTCAAAAGGAAAATTGTTATTAATACTTCAAGATAAAAGATATATAACAGAGATTTTTCGCTTTCCCATTCTTGCAAATGATAACTGGAAATTTAGGCTTCGCCAACTGGTGGTAAACGATTGAACTAGCTCATTGAGGTCTTATGACAGTGTTTAAATTACATAGAAACAAAAACCGATGTTTATTTATTCTTTGATTATGCATAATGACATATATGACAGCGACCCGATTGTGGTAGTTTCAATTTCTACCATATGGCGGAAACAGCGTACTTACCATTTACCAAAAGTCACAGCATTATTATACTGTCTCAGTGGCGTACCTAAGGGGGGGTATACATGGTAAGCACATATTTTGGGAGGTATTCTTTATATTTAGTTATAGTTGTAAAAAAAAAACTTATCACTTCGCTGGAATTATAAATTTTATTTATTTATAACGAGACTATAGTTTCGAGGGCTTTGCCCTCTTCATCATTCTATTACAATGGATTCACAAGAATTAATTTATGAATGAAAGGTTAAAATCTTTCATGTGGTTAGGTTAAGAAAATATACAGTGTGGGCAAGTTAAGAATTGAAATTTATACTTGTTTTATTATTTTGGCTATAGATGGCGTTCGTGAAGTTTATATTTTAGCGGCTATTTTTAAAATAAAGCTTTCGGGAATTTCTATTTTCCGATTTAAGAATTTTTTTGGTGAATTATTGTATGATTTTAAAATTTCTAACGATTCGAAAATACTAATTTTTAAGGGATCCAATTATGATCTAATTAATTTAATATTTGATTCATCTGGAAAACAATGTTTCTCGGAAATTAAATGGTCTGCAAATGCACTATGCCCTGAACCACCTTTAAAAATCCTTTTGTGTTCCGAAATGCGCGTGTTTAAATTTCGTTCTGTTTTTCCTATATAGGTCGAATCACATTCTCCACATGTTATGGAATAGACACTTTTTTGTCCATTTTTTGAATTTTGTCTTTCTTATTATTGCTAATATCAGAACCCAATGTTCTAGAGGATTTGAAAATAGTTTCATATCCTAAAGTTTTGAATTTTAATTTTAAAGTTTCCGAAATTTTTCCATAGTATGGGATTATTAATTTTGGTTTTGATTCTGGCTCGGACATTTGGGAATAAATCAGATTCAGAGTTGACTTTTCAATTTTCTTTTTTAATAGTTTGTCAATAAGAGTTTCCTCGTAACCGTTTTTAGCGGCTATTTGTTTAATTATTTCTAATTCTTTATTGAAATTTGAGTTATCTAAAGGGATGTTGGTTAATCTATGAATCATTGAGTGGAATCCTGCTAATTTGTGTGTGATAGGCTGATAGGTTTGCAGGAATTATTATTTATAGCTGTGTCTGTGGTCGTGGGTTTCCTAAATATTCCAAAAGTATGTTTTATAATATTTATAATTCCAGCAGAAGACACACTCTTTTATTGTCTCCTTCAATATATAAAAATTCTGCTACTCTCGGCAAAAACTTTCAATTTAACTTATCACTTCATAAGTTTACTATTCGATTCCACGAATTATGAATTACTATATGATTTCGAATATTTTCCCTCGTCGGGAAAGCAGCTTCTCTAAATTGAAGTTGATAAAAATTTATAATTCCAGCAGAAGACACACTGTTTTATTGTCTCCTATATAAAAATACTGCTACACTCGGCAAAAAAACTTTCAAGTGATTTAGTACTACAAAATCTTGCAATATTGTCCATAGAACAAGAAATTACAAATAATATAAATTTTGAAAGCATTATAAACGATTTTTGTACTATGGAAGTTAAAAGAGTAAATATATAAGGGACATTCCGCGCCAAATCGGACGGTTTGAAAAAATTTTAATTTTTGATTTCCTTTATTTTTTGACACATTTATTTTTTAGTACCCATCAAAAAAACTATTCCCGGTAAATTTTAAAAAATTTTGATGACCGGTTTAAAAATATCGAATTTCGGCTTTTCGCTCATCACTTCTTCAAAAATGGTCCAAATTCAATTTTTTTTAATTTTTGTTATTTTTACATACTTTTTAGAAAAAAAATATTAAAATGTTTTTATATGTGGCTTTTATGTATGATAATTTTAATCTTGTTTTTGAAACTGTTGACCCATAAATATGTTTACATACACTGATATATGTACAACTTGTTTGTTTATCGAATAGAAATGAAATTATTTATTTATAAATATAAAATAAATAAGCTGACGTGTTCTGATATGGCCATCCACTTGACTTTACCATACAACCAAGCCCCTCACTTATACATATTTAATATTTAATAAAATTATTTATAATCATGTAGGAGAAGGGGGTTAGTTTTTCCATTTTTAGACTCCTGGGGTTCCACTGATTATGTATACAAAATTTGGTTGAGTTTGGTAAATGGCCAAGATTTTCATTTTTTGACCCCCCCCCCCCACCCAATTTTGGGCGGTTAGTTTTTGCATTTTTAGACTTCTGGGGTCCCACTGATTATGTATAGAAATTTTGGTTGAGTTTGCTCGAATAGCCTAGATTTTTAAATTTCACCCTCTCCCCTCCACCAATGTTTTTCGGTTGATATGCAGCAAAATCTAATCTGCAGCTAATCTCAATGGACCAAAACTACGTGTGAAATTTGGTTTCGATATTCACACTAGTTTTTGAGCTAGCTCGTCCACAAAAATTTGGTAACGCGCAGACTAACGGACAACCAGACTAACTAACTAACAGACATTTTGACAAAACAATTATTATCTCAAAAAATATAATTTTTTCGATGTTCACTTATTAGAGCTTTTTTGTAGAACGAAATGCCATGGTTTCGCTTAATTTTTTTCAATCAAAATAGTTTCAGCCGTTTTGAGATATTTCGAAAAAAAGAAGGAAAAAACCACTTATTTCATGCAATATTACAATACTTGACCATACCCTGTATGGTAAAGTAAAAATATTTAACGATAATTTTTTTCTGTTTGTGGGTTTTAAAAAGATTAAATTTCAATTTGGAGAAAAATTCAATTTAGAGGTTTCTTATTTATAACTTGGAATAAGAATGTGGAAAAAATGCTCAAAGTTCACTTTTTATGAATCACACCAGTTACTAGATCCATCAGGAGTATATGTTTCAAATTTCAAGTCAATCGGTTAATCGGTTTAACCTGGAGGTCGGTGAACATAGAGATATAGAATCTCAAAACTGTTATATTATATTAATATTTGAACATTGTAAAATTTATTTTAAAATTTTTCAAATTTCCTTAAATATGGTAATTAGGTAATTGTTTACATTTAATGAGTATCAAGTAAAACAAGTGAATTTTGAGCATTCATTGGAGAAAGTTCCCGCGTTCTAAAAGCCTTTTAATAATAATACCAGGAGCGGGAAAAGTTCTTTTTTTTGCCCCCCGATCTTAAATGGTAAATTAATGACATGACTAGGCAAAATGAAAAAAAATTAGAAAATTTTAATTAGAATGAATTCTCTCTCTGTACTTTCTTGTCAAACATATAATTAAAATTAACTTGTTCAATTAGGAGAGGACGGTGGGGATATTCTCTCTCTCTTCTATCTTCCATTTTCTTTCTTTCAAGTGTTTTTTTTATTCTCCATTTCAACTTGAGAATATCATATTTAATAATAAAAATTAATTATTACATGAACAAGTATAATAATTCAAATTGTCACCCCCCCCCCTCATTCTCGACATAAAAATAAATTAAAATTATAATATTCAGAGACAAGATGTAAGAAAAAAAATCATATTTAATCATTAATTAGAATGATTAGAAAAATTATGTGCGTTACGTTAATAAAACATTCGTATTTTTAATTAACCTGTACAAGTAATATATTTCTGAGAGAGACATTAATTCCTTGAATATAAATCGCGATTAAAAGATAGCAGAGAATAAAAATAAAAACTTTTCTTTTTTCTAGACATTCATTTTAATCTGATTTAAATTAAATTAATTAGAAATTTAGTTGAACTTTAGATTGAGCATCGCATATATCACTACACTAAAGTATACAGTGATGAGCTATAATCCATTCATTTTTGTTAGAGAAAGTGGTGTAGGTTTTAGGTGAAAGATGATATTAATTAATAAAGTAGGGTGTGTAGTTTCACAGTGAATGAAATAAAACTCAAAGAGGTTTATACAAACTCAATATATTTCGGATTATTAGTCCATCATCAGGAGTTTACGGGTTAAAACTCCTGATGATGGACTAATAATCCGAAATATATTGAGTTTGTATAAACCTCTTTGAGTTTTATTTCATTCACTGTGAAACTACACACCATTTATTTTATTAATTAATCTATTCAGGTTGTCAATTTAAACTTGAACATGATACCCCTTACTTGAGAATATTATGGTAGCCCTTATTTCTGTGTATTTTCGAATTTTTTATTCTCCCAGAGGCTCATATGGTTCGAAATAAATAAAAAATAAGCTGACGTGTTCTGATGTGGCCGTCCACTTGACTTTACCATACAACCTGGCCCCTAAAATTATTTATAATCATGTAAGGGGGGGGGTTAGTTTTTTCATTTTTATACTTCTGGTGTACCACTGATTATGTATACAAAATTTGGTTGAGTTTGCTCAAACGGCCTAGATTTTTAGTTTTTAACCCCCTTCCACCTCCCTTAATTTTGTGTCGATATACACCAAAATCTAATCAGCTCTTAATCTCAATGAACCAAAACTACGTGTGAAATTTGGTTTCGATATTCACACTAGTTTTTGAGCTAGCTCGTTCACAAAAATTTGGTAACACACAGACTAACTAACAACCAGACAGACTAACAGACATTTTGACAAAACAATTATTAATTCAAAAAATATAATTTTTTCGATGTTTGTTTATTAGAGCATTCTTGTAGAGCGAAATGCCATGGTTTTGCTAAATTTTTTAATCAAAATAGTTTCAGCCGTTTTTAAGATATTTTGAAAAAACTACTTTTTTCATGCACGATTACAATACTTGACCATAGATGAATTCTTTTATTCCGGACAAAGATATAAATCAAAAAATTTGAAACTGTGTAAACTTTATCATTATAATAGTAGCTATTGCTCAAAATTTTTATAGATTTTGAATTATTATAATTTTGGAGTTACAGCGAGATAAATTTGTGCTATTTCTTAGCGATAGTAAATTATAGAATCCAAAATTATAATAGTTAAAAATCTGTAAAAATTCTGAGCAATAGCTACTATTATAATGATAAAGTTTACAGAGTTTCAAATTTTTTGAAAGATTCCTTTGGCTGAAATAAAAAATTGATAGTTCAATGACAAAAACCGCATGTTATTTAGATGGGAAACTGAACTGAATGCTGTTCGGCAAAGGTTGAAATTGAGAGAGAGACTTGAAACTTGGGGGATATATATATATTTTTTTAAGCTATTGCATAGCTTTTATCGCGGACTTTGAGCGCGGCGACCGAATCAAGAAATTCCGTAACGAAAATAAACCTAACACCCCCACTCCGACCGGCACAGCGGTGCGGCGTTGAAAGCCGTGCATCGTCTAACGTCGTTTCAGTTCGGCAGACTTCGGCACGGTGTTTGTGTGCGTGCGACTAGACGTATGCGTGTAGACTGTACGAAGCTCGCACGGATCGAGACGAGCTGTTCCGAAATCGGACGAATACGTAAGCAGCTGTTTGTGAGAAAGTATATAGGTGTATAGGTGTCTATCATCTATGTACAACAGTGAATAGCTGTACGCGTAAAATTTGTGTATAAAGTGTTTTAAATATGAATAAAGAAAGTGCATTTATTAATGAAGAAAGTGATGAAAAAATAGTGAAAGAAAATGAGTAAGTACTATATATACATACATTTTATTATTAGTGCTATAAAAACAACCTAAATATTTGATATTAAAATGAGCGATCTTAAAAGTAGCCCTCTTTTATAAACACAAACACACAGACACATATATATATATATATATAGTTTAAATTCTCAATATATATATATTATAATTGCATAAGTTGATAAAAATGCTATGCAATAGCTTTACCGCGGCAGTCCTCGAGTGCCACACATCTATTTTTTATTTTTTTCTAACCATGTGAGCTTCTGAGAGTATTAAATTTCGAAAATATCAAAAATAAGGAGCAAAAATGAGGACAGTGAAAAAATCTTCCTGGGCTAAAGGTTCACTTTTTATGAATCCCACCTCTTATTTGACTCCTCAGAGTCAATGTTTCAAATTTCAAATCAATCGGTTAAGCCGTTTAACCTGGAGGTCGGTGAACATAGGAGATATAGAATCATAACACTCTTGATTACATTTTTCTTGATTTTGAAAATTTTTTTAATAACCCTCCTTTTAATTTCTTGTTCAACGAAAATCTAATTAGTTCTTAATCCCAATACAATACAAAAAGACTACATATGAAATTTCGCTTGATATTCATACTAGTTTTTGTGATAGAGCGTACACAAAATTTGAAATTGCTACTAACCTTTGTTATGTTTTAACAAAATATCTAGTTAATAGTTGGTAAAATATAATTTTTTTGATGTTCACTTTAAAAAGGCTTTATTTTGTAAACTAAAACGCCCTATGGTAAAGTAAAAATTCCTATTCAATATTATTTTATAAGATTTCAAACATATTTTTTATATTTCCTCCAGGGAAACAAAAATTATATATTCCTATTTTTCTGAAGAGAATAAAAAAAAAAAAAAAACTGATTATAGATTTTATATTCAATTGAATTTCTGTCGAGATGGCATAGAATTCATTTTTTATTTTTTTATTTTTTCTAAATTCAGAAAATCCTTGATAGAATAACTGAATAGAAATTCAAATCGACCGAGATATAAGTAATATAATAAATTCTAGGAAATAAAATTACTGGATAGTGTGTCCTATAACTTATCGTAAGAGTCATTCTCGAATAAAAATAATGAAATTTTTATGGAGTGACCTCTGGTTTTACGGCGCTTTGTTAATACATACAAACCGGCCTACTACTGGTGTGGCGATAAACCGCAGAATGCTGACTGATTTAAGATTTGATAACGCGTTTAAGAAAAATAACCGGGACGATAAAATACGTCTACTTGAATTGATGCATCAAATAAGATATCTTGGAGGTAGAGTGGGTGAAGAAGCGGGCTGCTTGGCCTCCAGGCGCCTCCACGACCTTGGAGCCCTCATTATTAGCTACTTCTGGCATAAACTGGTGTCTCAGGGGTAGCTAATGACTAATTAGTAATTATCAAAGGTTCCCAAGTAGCCGAAATCACTATCTTGACGATTGCTTTATAATTTGTTCCTTTATGATCATTCAAATCATAAAAATCTACCTTTTTCAATATTTTTTTCTAAGAAATTTAAATCGTTTCGCTAGGTTTTTTATTTTTATTGTTGGTACGCCAACCTCAATTATTTGAAAAAATCTAGATAGAAAAAAAGAAGATAAAATCGATAGTAGAGGGTGAGTCAAGGGAAACGGGTGTTTTTCAGGAAAGCATAACTATGCAGATTTTTCAAAAAAAATATTTTTTTTCATATAAACAATCACTAAACTATGTCATTATTGAATGCTTAAGAGCGAAAAATTATGCTTGACAAATGATGGTCATTTTTAACCGACTTCAAAAAAATAATTTTTAAGAAAAAATAAAAACCGACTTCAAAAAATTAAATGCAACAAATAAAATACACTAAAAGATATAAAATAATTATTATCTTATTTAGTTACAACTAAACGACGAAATATTAAGATTAAATTACTTTTTGAAGTTGGTACCAAACAAACTATACCTATAAGCGAGCGTACCCGCCAAAAGTACTAAGTAAGATCCGTCGAGTGCGATTCATAAAAGGTATATGTTTGGCACCGACTGCAAAAAGTAATTTCATGTTAATATTTCGTCGTTTAGTTGTAACTAAATAAGATAATAATTATTTTATACCTTTTAGTGTATTTTATTTGTTGCATTTAATTTTTTGAAGTCGGTTTTTATTTTTTCTTAAAATTATTTTTATTTTCTCTTTTTAGTGATGTTATTAATAGTGATCATATCATCAGAACTTGACCAAATTAATATGACACCATCCCTAAGACACCCCTTTCGGATAAAAAAGAACCATCGAAATTGTTTCATAAACAAAGAGGTTAGGTCTAAACAAACCTAATAAAAAAGGTCTAATACCTATGAAAAAAAACGAAAAAAAATGGGACCAATCGAAAGCTAGACTGGACCCAAGTCAAAAAATATTTCAAAATCGGTTGATGATTATGAGGTAATATAGGCACAAAAAAAAAAAAAAAAAAAAAAAAAATTCAGTTGAATAGAGAACCTCCTCCTTTTTTGAAGTCGGTTAAAAAGGAGGAGGTTCTCTATTCGACTGATTTTTTTTTTTTTTTTTGTGCCTATGTTACCTCATAACTTCAACCGATTTTGAAATTTTTTTTGACTTGGGTCCAGTCTAGCTTCCGATTGGTCCCATTTTTTTTTCGTTTTTTCATAGGTATTAGACCTTTTTATTAGGTTTGTTTAGACCTAACCTCTTTGTTTATGAACCGATTTCGATGGTTCTTTTTTTATCCGAAAGGTGGTGTCTTAGGGATGGTGTCATATTAATTTGGTCAAGTTCTGATGATATGATCACTATTAATAACATCACTAAAAAGAGAAAAATAAAAATAATTTTAAGAAAAAATAAAAACCGAATTCAAAAACATTAAATGCAACAAATAAAATACACTAAAAGGTATAAAATAATTATTATCTTATTTAGTTACAACTAAACGACGAAATATTAACATGAAATTACTTTTTGAAGTCGGTGCCAAACATATACCTTTTATGAATCGCTTTCGACGGATCTTACTTAGTACGTTTGGCGGGTACGCTCGCTTATAGGTATAGTTTGTTTGGTACCGACTTCAAAAAGTAATTTCATGTTAATATTTCGTCGTTTAGTTGTAACTAAATAAGATAATAATTATTTTATACCTTTTAGTGTATTTTATATGTTGCATTTAATTTTTTGAAGTCGGTTTTTATTTTTTTCTTAAAAATTATCAAGAAGACAAATTCGAAGGCTCTCTCGAGCTTTATCGCTCATTATGATGGTCAAATCCTCATTTTCTTCAAACATATCAAGCATTGTTTGGCAAAAAGTGAGACGTTGTTTGTAATATCGCTCATTTAACTGTTGGACTATCGTAATTTTATACGGGTGAAGCCTTAGGTCTTTGTGTAAAGTTAGCTGCACAGTGCTTTGAAGAAACTTTGGCAAGAGTGGACGCAAACTTTCAAGAGTGCCACCGAATTTGTGTTCGTGAAAATGACCATCATTTGTCAGAAATAATTTTTCGCTCAAAAGCATTCAATAATGGCATAGTTTAGTGATTCTTTCTATCAAAATAAAATATTTTATTTTGAAAAATCCGCAGAGTTATACTTTCCTGAAAAACACCCGTTTCCCGTGACTTACCCTGTACTATCGATTTCATTGATTTTACTTTACCATACAGGGTATTGTAGATTATATTGTAATCGTGCATGAAAAAAGTGGTTTTTTGGAGGGGGGGGGGGGTTAAAAATTAAAAATCTAGGCCGTTTGAGCAAACTCAAATTTTGTACACATAGTCAGTGGGCCCCCAGAAGTCTAAAAATGCAAAAACTAACTTCCCAAAAGGAGGAGGGGAAGGGGGGTCAAAATGAAAATCTTGTCCATTTACCAAACTCAGCCAAATTTTGTATAAATAATCAGTGGGAGCTCAGAAGTCTAAAAATGCAAAAACTAACTTCCCAAAATGAGGAGGGGGTCAAAAAATCAAAATCTTGGCCATTTTCCAAACTTAACCAAATTTTGTATACACAATCAGTGGACCCCCAGAAGTATAAAAATGCAAAAACTACCCCCCCCCCTACATGATTATAATTAATTTTATGGGGCCAGGTTTTATGGTAAAGTCAAGTGGATGGCCACATCAGAACACGTCAGCTTATTTTGTTCTATCCAGATTTTTTTTAAATAATTGAGGTTGAAGTACCAACAATAAAAAAAAAACTAAAAATTTAAATTTCTTGGAAAGAAATTATTGAAGCAGGTAGATTTTTATGCTAAAAATAATCTCAACCTCTCCCAGCATTTGTCGGAAATCAGTGGATGTCCTCTTTAGGGTCTAAAATTGGAAGACGAACGTAAGAGTGTTACCAATCGAGTAAAAGAAAAAAAACGACGAAGCGAACTTAGAAGTATTTGTTTTTCCGAAAAACAAAAATATAATTTAAATTTTAATAGATATATTAGTATATATAATACTAATATTATATATTTATATAATAGTATTTAGAAGTTTTGAATATTTGAATAGAAATTTAATCGTTCCGTCCCAAATTCCAACCAACCACCCTCACAAGAATCATTACTTATATAGGCACCGGTCCCCTCCAGTGGCAAGCCGAAAGCCAGCGGAGCCGCCCGAATCCTGGAGGGGAGTTGGCTCCAGGCGGAGGGGGAAGCCCCTCGCCTATTTGTTTGTGGTTAAAAATAAAAAATAAAATTAATCAAGTATGGCAGGTATTTTGAGAGGAAAGTACCAAATCAAAAATTCTCACTTTTTTTTTTTTTTTTTTTTTTTTTAATGCAATCGAATGCAAGAAGGGGTGCACCAGTAAAGGTGTAGCCCCTATGGATCTCGAAAGACCCTTGCATTACCGAAGAGAAGGGAAAGTTGATTAAGTGAGAGGGTGTAGACGTAGGTGTCTATGCACCCTGGTTTTGAAGGTTTGAAGATCATAGGTGCTGGGAAAGATAGAGGCTGGGAGAGAGTTCCAGTTCCTTGAAGTCATGGGGATATATGTATTCGCGAATGAAGTGGTCCGGCACTTTTCTAATTTGACCGCGAAAGAGTGTTGGGAGTCGGCAAAACGTGTGCTGCGTGCAAAGCATGCTTTGGGGGGAATTATTGATTTTATCTCATCAGAGCACCTGCCGTGATAGTATCTATAGAAAAGGGAAAGGGCGGAGACATCTCTTCGATGAGCCAACGGAGTCGAGGGGAGTCGGTGAGGGTAGAATCGTCAATTAGCCTTGACGGCTCGTTTCTGAATTGCATCAGAGGGTAGCAAGAGAATATTTTGAGGCTCCTCTCCACAGATGAGAGCAGTATTCGAGATAGGGGCGGATTTGGGCCTTGTAGATGGTGAGAAGTTGTGGGGGTTTGTAAAATCGCTTGGACCTGAATAAGAAGCCAGTCTTCCTTGCTGCAGATTTCGCCACAGAGGAGATGTGTTCATTCCAAGACAGGTCAGATGCGACAGAGACGCCCAACATGGATAGGCTGTCACACATTTTCAGGGTATTCGAATCGAAGCGAATAGCGGGGAAATCTCTATTTTCGCGCCTAGAAATTAGACAACATTGAGTCTTATTTGAATTAAAGTTAACTAAATTTTGAGAGCCCCATTTATTCAGATTGTCTAGGTCGAGAGTAATTGAGGAGGCAATATTGATTCGATTATTCGGGAGAGAGGGTTTGCCGTGTAGAGTGCTATCGTCGGCGTAACAATGAGTGGGGTTTGCCGTTTGATCAATAAGGTCGTTTATATAAATAAGGAAGAGTGTGGAGGAGATTACAGAGCCTTGGGGAACACCAGAGTTTGTAGAGAACGATTCAGATGATGTACCATCCACCACAACTTTTATACTTCGGTTTGTCAGAAAGCTTTCTATCCATTTGCGAAGTGTTGGTGTGAATCCAAAGGCTGGCAGTTTGGCAAGAAGATTTTTGTGCCAAACCTGGTCAAAAGCTTTGGAGATATCAAGGGCTACAGCGAGGGTTTCTTTTCCGGCCTCTAGAGTATTGTTGAAGGTGTGGGTGACATAGGTTAAGATGTCGCCTGTGGAACGATTTTGTCTGAATCCATATTGCCTATCGTGAATTAATTTATTGTTTTCTAAGTGATGAAGGACGTGTTGGTTTATGACTAATTCCATTAATTTGGAAAGAACAGAGGTGATCGAGATAGGCCTGTAATTAGAGATTTGAGATGTGTCTCCTTTTTTAGGAATAGGTGTGATTTACGCGACGTTTCGCCAATTTTATTTTGGCTTCATCAGGCGTCTAAATATCTACCAACATACTTGATTAATTAAATAATATAGATGCTATGGATTTTTTAAAAAAATAAAATATATATTTTTTTTTGTGAAATATCAAGTACCTATCTATGTAAAAATCTCTAAAGAGAATTGGTTGTTTAATTTTTTTAATTTATTTTGATTTAAAATGAGGTCGTGGGGGATTCGGGTTAGCCGAGCAGGCTAATGCGCTAGCCCTGCTTCGGCATCGATCGATTATGACGATGTTGGAGCGGAAGGCCGGGGTTCGATCCTGGCTTGCAAATAAAAATTTCTACCGGCTAAAAACTCGGCACCCTCACTAATCACTTTAATTATGTGCTTTGTTCCCGGTGACAATAAATAAATAAATAAAAAAAAATTAAGCGCGTGAAAGAGCTTCAAAGGGGTCGTTTTTAGGTAAATTTTGTAATAATGAGGACGTTTAGAAAAGGTTAAATTTAAAATGATAAAAAAGTTCACCTTCCTTATCAACGATAAATATAAACGAATTTGATAGTTTAAGTATGTTGCGGTCTGACTGGCACTTGCCCGGCTTATTTCAATCAATCGAGGCTTCGGATTTAATATATAAAAAATCTGTGGGATTAAAAAGTTTAGGGACCATTGGACTAGTAAATGAGAAATTTAAAAGGTATTTTAAAAGTAAAGATTGAAATAGACAATAGCTAGAATGATAATAGAATGTTAATAGAAACATTGATTTATTTACCTTTTAGGATTGAGTGTGTGATTGATTGATTGATGGTGGACAGACACCTTGCTGGCTGGCTGGCCTTCTGCCTCTCAAGACATCAAATGAAAAGAATAGAAAAGAATAAACTCCCGTTAGAGGTGACTGATATGATAACAGAGCCGGCAAAAAATTATTAAGAATTTTGATAAATGTTTATTCACAGAGCTAAGAAATCGAATTTATTTTCTTATTAATATGTTTTAAATTAATTATAATAATAGTACTGGCAGCACGGGGCTTCTTCACGGTCAACATCTAGCTACTGGTCCCGGATTGGTATTACATTATTGATTTAAATTGGTGTACAAATTGAAAACTTTTTCTTTGCTAGTTCAATTTTACCGATCATCATCAATCAGGTGATTTAAGAGACAAAATTATTTAGGGCTGGATATCGATTTTTACCATTTTCAAAAAATGCCTCGAAAACTATGAGACTTTTATTAAATAAACTGATATGGCCATCCCCATGACTTTACCATGCACCTGAGTACTCTCTTATATTTAAGTACCTGGAGCCACCGAGCGATGCACGGTAACACCTGACCCCCCCCCCCCCACCCCATCCCGAACCCAGTTTTTCCATTTCTAGCTTTCTAATGATCCACATATATATTATGTGTATATTTGTTTACTCGTACACCAATTTGCCCACATTCGTTCGTATTGATAAACATTATAAAAAATAAATAGGAAAATAATAATAAAAAAAATAATCGTATAGGATCTGAAATAAAAACATAAAATTAAATAAGATTTGTTTCCAAGTTATATAAAAAAAGCCACTTCAATCACTTTATTTGTAAACACACCTGTAATGTTATGATTTAGACACCTGTTAATTAAAAACAAACCAAAATTTTTTTTTTTTTTTTTATTTTATAAATTTTATTAAACCAATTATTTTACATTAATTAATGTATACCATGTATTTTAGCTTCGATTCCGGAGATTGCTTCTCCACCATCGAGTGTCCTTATTTATCTTTAGTCCTTGTTTTTAATAAGAGGAAAAATCTAATTAGATAAAAAAACCTCTTTTCCGATAATTATTTTAATTCCATTATTCCCCAATCAAATCGATTGGATCTCTCCTCCCAAACCAAAAATTCCTAATTTTAATATAATATATTAATATTTGCTATAATCCATTAGTGGGTTTTAAAATTAAAAATCCAATTAAAAATAAAAGATAATTGAAAAAATGTAAACAAACTTTTTTATTGAGATTTTCATCTATCAATAATTACTTTAATTAAGAAATGATCAATTAAGATGAAATTTGTCGAGGTCCAGACCTAGCCAGATCGCTATCTCGTCCTCAAAACTTGTTAATAGAATTTGTTTCATCAAAATCGGTAGAGCCGTTTTCAAAATAGAACTAAGATACAAATATATAAATATACAATATACAATTTTTGCTCGTTTAATAAGAGTAGAATATTGAATTAAAATAATTTATAATTATTTACGAAAGAACCTCCCTCTTAATTTTGGGCGCATTAGCAATTAATAAATATTTCCTTTTACAATAATTATGAGACTATTTTATTATAAATATCACCTTTCTTCAATTTTTGTTTGAGAATATTTTTACCCCCTCCTCTCCCCCCTTTTTTATCCCTACGAATTTCACATAGTAAGTCATTTTCATAAGTTGAAAGTTTTTGTGCCGAGGGTAGCAGTATTTTTATATATTGAAGGACACAATCAAAGAATGTGTCTTCTGCTGGAATTTTAAATTTTATAAATAAAATTAAAAAAATAATAACTCTATTTTATATTATAGGTTCATTTTATGGTATATTTCATTCTTTTAGTTTGAAAATTTTAATTTTTATCTCTCCCCCCCCCCCCCCCTTAATTTTTTGTTCGATTTCAACCAACCTAATCAGCTCTTAATCTCAATATACCTATAAACTAGAAGTGAAATTTCGTTTTGATATTCACACTAGTTTTTGAGCTAGAGCGTCCACAAAAATTTGGTAACGCATAGACTAACGTACTAACGTACTAACAGACATTTTGAGAAAATAATTAATATCTCGAAAAATATAAGTTTTTCGATGTTCACTTATTAAAATTTTTTTGTAGACCGAAATGGACTGGTTTTGTCCAATTTTTTTAATCCAAATAGCTTAAGCCGTTTTTGAGATATTTCAAAAAAAAGAATCAAAAAAAAAAACACTTTTTTCATGCACAATCCGAAATACAATACTTGGCCATACCCTGTATGGTAGAGTAAAAATTTTTATAGGTTCTGTACCGTCATAATTTGGCCTATTCTCTGTTCAAGGTGTATCGTTGGGGGACACCCGGTATATACGTGCCCGTCAAGTAGAAAAAAATAATAATTTCTAGGGGTACAAGTTTTTATTTATTTATTCTGAAAAAATAATTTGAAAAAAATAATCTAAGTATTTATTGAAATAAAAATAATCAGTTTAAAATCAGAACAAACTTTATACTACACATTTTTTAGTTAGTGTGGGTATCTAAAGCCCGGTGCACACGAGGCTTTTTAACCGACTTCAAAAAGGAGGAGGTTCTCTATTCGACTGAATTTTTTTTTGTGCCTATGTTACCCTCATATCTCCGCCAATTGTCAACCGATTTTGAATTTTTTTTGCATTGGGTCCAGTCTAGCTTCCGATTGGTCCCATTTTTGTCGTTTTTTTCATATGTATTAGACCTTTTTTATTAGGTTTGTTTAGACCTAACCTCTTTGTTTATGAACCGATTTCGATGGTTCTTTTTTTATCCGAAAGGGCGTGTCTTAGGGATGGTGTCATATTAATTTGGTAAAGTTCTGATGATATGATCACTATTAATAACATCACTCAAAAAGAGAAAAATATAAATAATTTTTAAGAAAAAATAAAAACCGACTTAAAATTTTCAATGCAACAAATAAAATACACTAAAAGGTATAAAATAATTATTATTTATATAGTTATAACTGAAACGACGAAATATTAATATGAAATTACTTTTTGAAGTCGGTGCCAAACATATACCTTTTATGAATCGCACTCGACTGATCTTACTTAGTAAGTTTGGCGGGTACGCTTGCTTATAGGTATAGTTTGTTTGGTACCGACTTCAAAAAGTAATTTCATGTTAATATTTCGTCGTTTAGTTGTAACTAAATAAGATAATAATTATTTTATACCTTTTAGTGTATTTTATTTGTTGCATTTAATTTTTTGAAGTCGGTTTTTATTTTTTCTTAAAAATTATTTCACTACCTGTTTTCGGGATTGGAGATATGATTTGCAATTTGGAGGCCTGTCGGGATCAAAAGGACGTCACGGTGGCTGTCTCAGGCTAGCTGCTTGATTTAAAAGATAGGACATTGTTCTATTTTCCGGCCTGGTCCTGGTATGCTTTTAAGTGGGAAAAATTATTAAAACAAGCCTCGTGTGCAGCGGCCTTAAGAGAGATAGAAAAAATCATACTTGAAAATGATTTTTCTGAACGTTTTAGACATTTAGGCAAAACGAGAAATTCATAAATATGTATGACAACAAGTGTAAGTTGTTATTATCTGAGATGACATGAATAAGAAAGGCTGAAAAATAAAAATAAAAGTCTGAATTGAATTGGAATAAATTATGAATGGGATTCGTAGCTACTTGAGTCTTATGGGTAAATCTGGTGCCAAGATGGACGCAAATGGCTTTAAGAAATGAGCCGTCATAACATAACAAATAGCTGCAGAGAACTTTAAAGGGGGCATACGTATAGTATATTTGAAATAATCCACTTTCTGGTGTTTATTTTTTCACCTTTTAAATATTTAATTAAGATGGATGGATACATTTAGAATTGAGTCTCATTTAGCCATTATCATCACAATGGAATATTCAGTCCGAAAACTGATTTGAGGCTATCCCTTTATCAAATAAGCTGACGTGTTCTGATGTGGCCATCCACTTGACTTTACCATACAACCTGGCCCCTCACTTATATTTAATATTTAATAAAATTATTTATAATCATGTAGGGAGGGTGGGGGGTTAGTTTTTGCATTTTTAGACTCCTGGGGACTCACTGATTATGTATACAAAATTTGGTTTAGTTTGGTAAATGGCCAAGATCTTCATTTTTTGACCCTCCGCCCCTCCCCCCCATTTCGGGCGGTTAGTTTTTGAATTTTTAGACTCCTGGGGACCCACTGATTATGTATACAAAATTTGGTTTAGTTTGGTAAATGGCCAAGATCTTCATTTTTTGACCCTCCGCCCCCCCCCCCCCCCCCCATTTCGGGCGGTTAGTTTTTGGAATTTTTAAACTCCGGGACCCACTGATTATGTATACAAAATTTGGTTGAGTTTGGTAAATGGCCAAGATTTTCATTTTTTGACCCTCCGCCCCCCCATTTCGGGCGGTTAGTTTTTGCATTTTTAGACTTCTGGGGACCCACTGATTATGTATACAAAATTTGGTTTAGTTTGGTAAATGGCCAAGATCTTCATTTTTTTGACCCTCCGCCCCTCCCCCCATTTCGGGCGGTTAGTTTTTGAATTTTTAGACTCCTGGGGACCCACTGATTATGTATACAAAATTTGGTTTAGTTTGGTAAATGGCCAAGATTTGCAATTTTAGACTTCTCGGGGTCCACTGATTATGTACGATATACAAAATTTGGTTGAGTTTGCTCAAACGATCTAGATTTTTAATTTTTAACCCCCTCGTCCCCCCTTAATTTTGGGTCTATATACACCAAAATCTAATCAGCTCTTGATCTCAATGGACCAAAACTATGTGTGAAATTTGGTTTCGATATTCACACTAGTTTTTGAGCTAGCTCGTCCACAAATTTGGTAACGCACACTACTAACTAACAGACATTTTGACAAAACAATTATTATCTCGAAAAACATAATTTTTTTTGATGTTCACTTATTAGGGGCTTTTTTGTAGACCGAAATGCCATGGTTTCGTTCAATTTTTTTAATTGAAATACTTTCAGCTGTTTTCTTAGATATTTTGAAAAAAAAGGAAAAAACCACTTTTTTCATGCACGATTACAATACTTGACCATACCCTGTATGGTAAAGTAAAAATACTACTATAAGTTCAAGTTGAAAGTTTACGATAAATTAATTGCAGAAAAAAGTGAAACGACTAGGGAATTTCGAGGAGCTGGTAATTTTTAGACACGGAACAATTTGAGCTAGAAAGCTAAATTAGGTACAAAGGTAGGCGGCCGCCGACCGAATTTCAGTGCTCATCAGCTAAAACTAAATACCTTCGACTCCGACACAATTCTTAAAATGTCTTCCTCTTCTCCTTCCTTTCACGATCCAGGTGTCAATCCAGGTTGTCTCTTAGGTGCTTAGGTGTTATTTCATAAAAAATAAAAAATAAATAAACTGCAACGGATCGTTGCTAAATTTTACCCAAAGTCATTTTTCAAATATTAATATGTTTATTCATTATTATTAATCAGATATCGCTCGCTATTTGAAGTCCATGTTGACTTAAAATAAAAAATAATGTAGGTGTGTCTGTCTATATTTAGATTCAGATATCCACAATAGTTCAACAATGAAAGCACGTGAAAATGTTGCCAAATTGTTTGTACTTTCAAAACAAAGTACTTCTTAATAGATCTTGCAATGGTCTTGCGATAAAACAAGGAATTTTTCAAAAAGTCGAATAAATTAAATGTCTATATTTTTATTTTAATAATTTAATAGTTTAATTAATAATTTAACCATTGAATAGTAAAACAAGGGATCCTGATGAGTTCCGGATAAACTAAGCATGATTGACCAGCAGTGACAGCAATTAAGAGCCTAATGGCAGGGGAATGACGGCCCAGTACAGAGTTCAGAGAGAAGCAAGGGACAAAGCAGTCTTCTCTGAGAGAGTACACACAGAGGATCTATTCCGAGCCTTCTCTGAGGCAAGATATACCTAGGATCTACTCCAAGCCACAAGAGAAAGCAGACATTGTTTTATACTATTATATTCCGAGACTTCTCTGAGAGAGTATACACATATGGTCTCCTTCCGAGTCTCCGCTGAGAGAGAGAGAGAACCAATATATATTTAATCATTTGTTTATTTGATGAATAAAATGAATGAATAAATATGTTGAATAAAATAATATTTCTTATGAAAGTTGTTCAGTTTTTTTTAAGATTAAGGATCCGTAAAGAAATATATAGGTTTCCATGTAAAAAACAGAAGATGACCTTGAAATAGCTTTGAAAGCTTGTTCTAGTTCGTCAAACAATAGCGTAGTTTAGTTTCCCCCTCGAGATAAATAAACTTTTATTTGAAACTTTTTTTCATATAATGCATTGTTTTTGAATTATAAGACTGTCTCAAGATCAAAAAACTCACCCGGTATAGTAAGTCATAAACCACCTTTGAATCATCTGCGTTGAATTTCGCATTTTGTGCAAAGTTAAAAATAATTTAATATTGTAGGATTTTATTCTTCGCTCCTTTGAATGTAAAATGCTCTTGAAAATAAAGATTCATTTTCGCCTTGAGAAAGACGTTTGCCCGTCAGAATCTTTCGATAAACTGGCGGGCGAGCAGCAGGGACACGCCCCTTTTATAAAGAAGCCAGCGCGCGAAAAATTATACATACGTCACCTAAAACGCTGGGAATAATCAACCAATCAGATTAATTGCTAATTAGAGCAAGGGTTATAAAAGAAGCCAGCTCCTCGAAGCGAATTTGCTGTCATGTGTGAGTTGTCACTTGTTGAAACTCATTGAATGAGACAATTCACCTGGGAACGAAACGGCTTGTGTCTAAGAAGTAATTTGTATACACGTTCTGTAACGAATAAGCAATAAATGCGGGCCTTGTGCCATTATTTCATTAAAAGCATGTTTCCAATTCCCTCTGGCAAGTTCGTATTTTTAAAAGCATAGTTTTAACTGCCTAGTGCAAATTCTTATTTAAAAAAGCATTTTTCTGGCTTTAACGCAGCCAATAGAGATTATAACCTCTGAAGATTATCTCCCATCCAAGCCCGGCTCATATCTTTCCAACTAACCCTTCGAGCCAAACATAATAAAAATCATCCATCATCTTAATCATTTCTTATAATAGTTTGTAATTAATTATTTATTTTTTAAAAAGAACTCTACTTCGGAGGACCAGAGAGTGGAGGCCCCAGAAGATGTGTGTCTCAGCTTGTTCTTAATAAAATGTCCCAAAACCACAATCAGAGAACATTCAAGAAGAGCTTAAAGAGGTAATCTTATTCTGTAATCTATATTGTTTGTAGGTGGGCTTTCCTTGAGCCCTGCAGATTAAGTTCAATTATCTTATTAAATAGAATGCTCAAAATGTCTCTGACAAGAGCCCTACAGACTACTACAAGCTGCTTTCCTTCCTTGTTGCCCCCAGAGATAAATTGCCCACATTATTCCAACTTTCTTTCGGCCCATTCCTTTCACTCTATGAATATTTTCTGACTACAAAATAATTTTTAAGAAAAAATAAAAACTGAGGTATATGTTTGAATCGACTTCAAAAAATAATTTCATGCTAATATTTCGTAGTTTAGTTGTAACTAAATAATGATAATAATTATTATTATACCTATTTAGGGTATTATTAACACGACATTCAACAAGGAGGAGGTTCTCTATTCGACTGAATTTTTTTTTTTTTTTTTTTTTGTGCCTATGTTACCTCATATCTCCGCCAATTGTCAACCGATTTTGAAAATTTTTTTGCATTGGGTCCAGTCTAGCTTCCGATTGGTCCCATTTTTTTTCGATTTTTTTTCATAGGTATTAGACCTTTTTTATTAGGTTTGTTTAGACCTAACCTCTTTGTTTATGAACCGATTTCGATGGTTCTTTTTTTATCCGAAAGGGGGTGTCTTAGGGATGGTGCCATATTAATTTGGTCAAGTTCTGATGATATGATCACTATTAATAACATCACTAAAAAGAGAACAATAAAAATAATTTTTAAGAAAAATTAAAAACCGACTTCAAAAATTAAATGCAACAAATAAAATACACTAAAAGGTATAAAATAATTATTATCTTATTTAGTTACAACTAAACGACGAAATATTAACACGAAATTACTTTTGAATTCGGTACCAAACAAACTATACCTATAAGCGAGCATATCCTCCAAACGTACTAAGTAAGATCCGTCGAGTGCGATTCATAAAAGGTATATGTTTGGCACCGACTTCAAAAAGTAATTTCGTGTTAATATTTCGTCGTTTAGTTGTAACTAAATAAGATAATAATTATTTTATACCTTTTAGTGTATTTTATTTGTTGCATTTAATTTTTTGAAGTCGGTTTTTATTTTTTTCTTAAAAATTATTTTTATTGTTCTCTTTTTAGTGATGTTAATAGTGATCATATCATCAGAACTTGACCAAATTAATATGACACCATCCCTAAGACACCCCCTTTCGGATAAAAAAAGAATCATCGAAATCGGTTCATAAACAAAGAGGTTAGGTCTAAACAAACCTAATAAAAAAGGTCTAATACCTATGAAAAAAAACGAAAAAAATGGGACCAATCGGAAGCTAGACTGGACCCAATGCAAAAAAATATTCAAAATCGGTTGACAATTGGCGGAGATATGAGGTAACATAGGCACAAAAAAAAATTCAGTCGAATAGAGAACCTCCTCCTTTTTTGAAGTCGGTTAATAATTTGTCAACCGACATTGCAATAAGCCACATTCTCGAACGATACGTTAACAAAAATTGTATTCTATATATTCCCGCGAGTGGTCAAACTGTCAATTGACACAAGTTTAATGGTTCATTTGCTTTCATATTTAGCCCCCCGATATGCAATTGAATTTTATCATAAAATTAAAATATGGTACATGTCAAATAATGAACATTTTTTTATGCTTGTACAAATGAAATTTAATTAAAATTGAACATCGATCGCTCTCTCTCTCTCTTGCTAAAATAAATATTATATGTTTTATAATATATAGTTTGATATAAATGAAAATTAAATATTTCATCCATGAATATTATTATTAATTCAAAATATAATATTTTCGATAAAGCAGTTAACTCATTTTTTTTTACCAATAATTCTTTTCATGTTACAATTAAACGCAATGAAATAGATTAAAAGCGAATTAATTTCAATAAATTTAAAAGCTAGTCATCTATATTACAGGGGTCTCCAAACTACAACCCGCGGGCCAAATCCGGCCCTTGAAACTTTTCCATCTGGCCCCCGGCTAGTACAGAATTAATTCACAAATATTCACAATATTAATGCCATATAATAGCGTATCTATTATATATATAAAAGCCATTGTCAGACAGTACCCGTGGCGCGGTCAGGAGAACATGTGGGAGAAAAAGCAACTAATATTCAAGGACAGTTGTTAGATTGTCAAATTTTACAAATAAAACATATCTATTCTCTAAATTATCTATCTATAATATCTCTATATATTAATATATACCTCTATATATATATAGCTTAGAATATTAGATTTAAGGTGTCTCATTTGAAATTTTAGTAGACAAATTTATTAATTTTAAAATATATTATATATTAATATATATTTAATTTTTTGGAAATATTTTTAATAAATAATACCGCGAAAATTATTTTTTTTTTTTTGAATTTAAGGAAAATATAAATTTTTAAAATTTTAGTAGACAAATTAATTTTAAAATATATTTAAAATTATATATATATTTAATTTATATCAGATATGATTTAATGGGATAATGAGATTAATTCTTAATTTATTACTGCGCGGTAATAAACTTAATCTTGTCTTCGTTCCCTAAATATAAATTTGTTGTTAATTGTCTTTACACGGCCTCGTTGTGGTCGCGCCCCGGGTGAAGAGAAAATTATTTTCGATCTTTGGGGTCTGCGATCGATTGGGAGGCGCTGGAATATTTAATTGTTTTCTTTTATTTTCGTAAGTTATATTTATTTTTTTGTGACCCCTCCAAACATCACCGCTATCCCCCTGTGGGGTTCACACGATCCCCTAGGCTCGAGAAACGCTATAAGAAAAAATTTCACTCTTTTTTTATACATTACGACCATTTTTTTATTATGTCTAATTCTACAATAGGAAATATTTTGAAAATAATTTATACCACACAAGTATACAATAAGAGAAAGTATTATTTATTTTTAATACAAAAGATAAGAAAAAAATTTGCAATTCAAATGATAATCATATATATATATATATAAGTTTTCCTCTCTCGCTCCAGCAGAGTGCTTCTTTTCTTTTTAAAAATACTATATATATTTGTCTAGATTAATTTGCCGCAACGCTGACGTAATGCTGCCGAGAGAGAGCGCCCTCAGTATATTTGTGGCAAATTTGAAATATAATCGTAACTTGGACTCAAATTTCGAAATGAAAGACTCCAAATGATTTTAAATTAAGAAACATTAAATATATTGATAATTATTACCCCCCCACTTAACCACTCAAAAATTAAATATTCAATTCGCTTTTCTTTGCGCACAGAAAAAGAAATCAATCACATCTTATTTGATTATTTTTTAATAATTTGCCAATTTTTTATAATTTTTAAAAAATCTAAATTTTGTTATTCTTATTTTTTGATTTTTACAAAATTAAACGACTTAAGACACGCATGCCCATATGAGGTTCTCATGGCAATACTGGAGGGAGCAGCCTGTCATACAAACACCTGATCTCTTTTAAATATTTGGAGCCTTATATCGATTATCGATCCCAAATTTTAAAAAAATGATATAATATAATTCTCCTCCTCACACGATACCACATATTTAAATAAATCTATTTCCACACAAAAAATATCACAATGCTGTAGATTATAGAAAAATAAAATACTTTCAGATTCATATCTAGAGCCTCATTTCTGTAGCTGTGCCAGGACGAAAATGAGGCGAAACTTTTAAAAGACTATGTATTTTCGGGAGTTTACAGGTATACATTTGGAGTGTGGTTTTTTAAGAGGAATAAAATTTTTGGACCGAGACGCTGCCCGCCAGGGCACCAGCCCGGAGGGCCGAGCTTCGAGGGCGTGCCGAAGGCACGCACGAAAAGCTCGTAGTAAAATATGTATTTAATTCCTTATAACTCAAAAACCATGCTTTCTAAAGAAAATTATACGCTTACCAAAATAAAAGAAGATAAAAATTTCGCGTCGAATAGCTTATTTAAAAATTAAAATTGGTTCAGCTGCTCAATCGTCAAAGATAGGCAATTTTTACCAAATTGGCGGAATAGTGCTCATTAGGTGGTCACAAGAAACCACTCATCGAATTTTTATGGATGCTGCCCCCCCCCCCCCCATAATAATTGCCAATTGCCTAAAAATGAGATTGGCAAAGTTTCATCTTAATTGTACAATGGTAACTCGTTCCGCAATGAGGTTGAAGTTTTTAAAAAAATTGTAGTTTTTCAGTCATTAAACGAAAACCATTCATCCTAGAAACTTGATTCTTATCTCATTTTCTAGGAAATTTTATTGGCTTGAAGTTTTACTTGAGCCAATTTTTTGTTAAAACTCTAGATTTGAAGATTTTCAAGACAGGACATGAACCGACTTCATTGCGGCACGTTATCGTTGTCCAATTAAGATAAAACTTTGCCAATCTCATTTTTTAGCCAATTGGCAACTATTATGTGGGTTAGCACCAAAATTCGAAGAATCTTGTGATCACCTAATAAACATAATTCACTTTTCCGCCAAGTTGGTAAAAATTATCTAACTTTGACGATCGATTGTGGCTAAAGGGCTGAACCAATTTTAACTTTTAAGTATTTTATTCGACGAAAAATTTTGTCTTCTTCCATTTTAATAAGAATGGAATTTTCTGTTGGACGCATTGTTTTTGAGTTATAAGCAAAAATCTGAAAAAAGTTCAAAATTTTTGTGATTTTTATGTCACTCAAAAATTTAGCACCAGCCAGGAACAGTCGAAAACACATATAACTCTTATTTAGGATGTCTAACTTCGATTAAAATGATTTCCAGCTTCTGCATATTTATTGGAAATCAACAATAAGCCGATCTGACAACAATATCATTATCCACTGCAACAACAATAAACTATA
Source organism: Forficula auricularia (assembly GCA_024734495.1). Classification (NCBI taxonomy): domain Eukaryota; kingdom Metazoa; phylum Arthropoda; class Insecta; order Dermaptera; family Forficulidae; genus Forficula; species Forficula auricularia. The sequence goes on from JALMQS010000187.1 coordinate 25,739,641, forward strand.
CAATATACCCAACGGTATATCAAATAATGAAATTGCAAAAGGACAAATTAGTATATAAGGGTAGAAATAATATTTTATTCATTTTTAGTTTTTATATAAAATTTTTATTTAAATATAAATTATTAATTAAATAACTTGATAATAAATTCTTTTAAAATAGGTTAGTCTATATATAAATTATTTAGCAAATTTTAAACAGTAAAAATAAATTAAAATTTGAATTTACATAGAAATTGAGAATTAATGCATTGCTTTAGGTGAATCTTTAAGAATTATTTAATAATCTCTTTGTTTCAGTGGAAAAATAAATAATAATATAAAATTTTACTTAAAACATATCATTACTTGAAACTTACACAGAACGAACAAGAACAGCAGGAATTGGAGAAATAATCACAAAAAGAATGGAAGAAGGAAAAGGAGGAGATTGAGTCTGAACAAGACGACGTCATCATTCATTCATTTCTTTCTACACACTTCACTCTAGACATTCATTCTAGAGAGATCATTGTAGACAGAGCTTTCACATTCCAAAGTTATCCACTCAAAATTTCTCAATCTATCCATCCTTCTACTTCGCACACTACTTCTATCGCAATATTTCCTATATTCCACTCGATATATAAATATATCTGAATTGGAGCCAACTTGTTCCGGGAAGAAAACCCAACGTGGTCTTTGGAATCCATTAAACACCGGCTATTTCTACTAGACACCTAGAATTCCTTATTAAGCGCGCCTACATATCAAATAATTGGTGCCGGAGCTATAATTCGGTGTCTAAGGGGACGGCAGGAAGACAGGACCATTCCTGGGAAGAGGAATTATTACCAAAGGAGGAAATTGCTACAGTGAGAAGATCCAGAAGCGATTCTAACCATTCAGCCCATCAAGGAGTGTAACAAATCTTCAAACAATAATTTCTCTAATAATCCATTCTATTTCTGTTCGATTCAAGTAATGATAAAAAATAAATTCACATTATTAAAATTTAAATAACTCTAATAAAAATCTTTATTATCGTTGAAAACCTCACATCCCTCCTTTTAATATTATTTTATTTTGTTTTTTTATTATTCTTAATCAATTTTTTATATAATTTTTACACTAAAATCAGTAACGTAACTCACAGTAAATTCAATCAATTTCAGAAAAAAGCACTAAGAGAGACTACCCTGAGATACGCCCGCCACTCAAGAAATAGTATTTAAGTAAACCACTGCTATAAGAGCAAACCCACGTCACCTCACATCCAAGCCTCATATCCATTTTCAAAAACCAACATCCATTATCATATTAACCACTGCAACTATAATAATAAAACTTGAGCAATATGCGAGGTAGGTTTCACAATTTTTTTTATTTTATGAAACCTACCTCGCATATTGCTCAAGTTTTATTATTGTATTAAAATGTTTCACCTAGAACCAACACCTAACTCCTTAAAACTTAACAATTAACTACTTGTGAATCCACTCATTCTTAGGGAAAATAGAAGCGGGTGAAATAAGAATTTTTTGATTATTTTTATTAATGCTGCTTTTCTCAAACATTGTCTTTTATTTTGGTAAGTTATATTTATTTTTTCCCCTCGAAACATCACCGCTATCCCCCTGTGGGGTTCACACGACCCCCAGACTCGAGAAACTGTAGAATTTCATTCTTTTTTTATACATTACGACCATTTTTTGCACTTTTTTTTATTTATTTATAATGCTCCAATTCTACAATAGTAAATATTTTTAAAATAATTTATACCACACAAGTATACAATAAGAGAAAGTATTATTTATTTTTAATACAAAAGATAAGAAAAAAATTTGCAATTCAAATGATAATCATGTATATAAAAGTTTTCCTCTCTCTCTCTCCAGCAGAGATGAGAGCTTCTTTTCTTTTTAAAAATAGTAAAATATTTAAATCCTATAATCATATATCATTTTTCTCTTTCATTTGCTAATGTACTTTTTTCTATTCGAGTCAAATATGTTAAAAGAAAAGTAGAGAAAAACAAACAAAAATTAAATCCCTCAGATTGTGTGATGTTTTTGTTGTTTTCTATCGAAGAGTCTCTGAAGCCTTTCTAAAATCCATTTCTGTTTTATCCAAAATCCATGCAATCACGACAGTGTGGGTGGGATTTCCAAGCTCCCTTTTCAATGAACATTAATTTTCATTAATATTCTTCATCTATGGCATGATCCAAATATAAATTACAAGAACGTTTCAAAAAGGGTAGAACACCCCAACTTCTTGATGAAAGTAAAATCAGGGGCCGGTACGTGTTATGATGAGAGCATAAGCAGCTAAATCAAAAATAATTTTAAGAAAAAAGAAAAACGACTTCAAAAAATTAAAATGCAACAAATAAAATACACTAAAAGGTATAAAATAATTATTATCTTATTTAGTTACAACTAAACTACGAAATATTAACATGAAATTACTTTTTGAAGTCGGTGCCAAACATATACTATACTTATGAAGCGCAGCGTACGACGCGAACGTACTAAGTAAGATCCGTCGAGTGCGATTCACTAAAAGGTATAGTTTGTTTGGCACCGACTTCAAAAAGTAATTTCATGTTAATATTTCGTCGTTTAGTTGTAACTAAATAAGATAATAATTATTTTATACCTTTTAGTGTATTTTATTTGTTGCATTTAATTTTTTGAAGTCCTTTTTATTTTTTTCTTAAAAATTTTTATTTTCTCTTTTTAGTGATGTTATTAATAGTGATCATATCATCAGAACTTGACCAAATTAATATGACACCATTCCTAAGATACCCCTTTCCAATAAAAAAGAATCATCGAAATCGGTTCATAAACAAAGAAGTTAGTTCTGAACAAACCTAACAAAAAAGGTCTAATACCTATAAAAAAATGGGACCAATCGGAAGGTAGACTGAACCCAATGCAATTTTTTTTTTCAAAATCGGTTCACAAATGGCGGAGATATGAGGTAACATAGGCACAAAAAAAATCAGTCGAATAGAGAACCTCCTCCTTTTTTGAAATCGGTTAAAAATACAGAGATCGAAAAGTCGCGCACATCCAAATAAATGTGTATGTAAATCTAGAGACAGCCATGTGTATATTTACACGAAACATTTCGAGCTACTTTTGGCCCCTCCCCCCATAACTCAAATACTATTAGACCTACACACTTGGCCCACTGGAACACCTAGAATCCCAAATTTCATGAATAAACCTATTATAGTTCTTGACTTATTAAGTTCTGAAAAGTGCCATTTTTAAACACTCACTCATATATCAATAAGCTGACGTGTTCTGATGCTGGCCATCCACTTGACTTTACCATACAACCTGGCCCCTCACTTACATTAATATTTAATAAAAAAAAATTCAGTCGAATAGAGAACCTCCTCCTTTTGTGAAGTCGGTTAAAAATTATTTATAATCATGTAGGGGAGGTTTTTTTTGCATTTTTAAACTTCTAGGGGTCACACTGATTATGAATACAAAATTTTGGTTGAGTTTGGCAAATGGACAAGATTTTAATTTTTGACCCCCCCCCCTCTTCCCAATTTTGGGGTGGTTAATTTTTGCATTTTTAGACTTCTGGGGTCCCACTGATTATGTATACAAAATTTGGTTGAATTTGGTAAAACGGCCTAGATTTTTAATTTGTAACCCCTCCCCTTCCACCCCCTTAATTTTGAATCGATATGCACCAAAATCTAATCAGCTCTTAATCTCAATGGACCTAAAAACTACGTGTGAAATTTGGTTTCGATATTCACACTAGTTTTTGAGCTAGCTCGTCCACAAAATTTTGTAACGCACAGACTAACTAACTACCAAACATTTTGGCAAAACAATTATTATCTCGAAAAATATAATTTTTTCGATATTTACTTATTAAAGCTTTTTTTGTAGAGCGAAATGGCATGGTTTTGCTCAATTTCTTTAATCAAAATAGTTTCAACCGTTTTGAGATATTTCCGAAAAAAAGAAGGAAAAAAATACTTTTTTCATGCACGATTACAATACTTGACCATACCCTGTATGCAGTAGAAGTAAAAATCTAGAGTACTTCCATTGATCCTAGAATGCTGAAATTTGGTATACTGGTAGAGTTTGGGCTACAATTAAAAGGGAAAAATCGAAAAGTGAAACTTTTCCTTCTTCAGGGCCTAAAATGAAGGGGTTAAATTTATTTGCTATGTATTAAATACATTTGGAATTTTATTTAGAATAATTCAAGGATAAAACTTTTCAAAAATTAATGATATCTGTCCAAAACATAAATGTGAAAAAGGGGCCAAGTTCGGTGCAAACGCTTTTCACCGACAAAAGAGTTGAGATCTAAACTTGTACCAAGATCCATAGAAGTTGATTAAATCATAGGTATAGGGATGTACAATGTTCTTCAATTGATTTAAAAGAAAATTTGTTACGTTCTTTGATATTGAATTTATAACTTGCCTAGTTTTAATCCAACTAAATTTTAAGCTTGTATTAAATATCATCACGTTAAATGTAATATATTGACTAGGTCTAAAATTCAAATTTTACTCTTGTTTATTTTATAAAAGAGCGAAGCTCATGCCTCTGGCGAGCCTACTTCGAGTTAGTATGTAAACAGAGCAAGCCAGTTCAGTTGGAAATTTTACCTTGCCTTGCACACTTGCTTGCAAATTGGATAGGAAACAGTATATTGAGTGAGTATTAGTTTCCCTATAAAGAAATTCGTTCAGCCATTTTAGTGTTCAAGTTACCTGGATAAGAGATCTCTACTGGGCCTTCTCTTATAATAATTAAACATTGAAACCAGATTTCGAATCTGTTATAACTGGAATAAGGATTGAAAAGGATTGTCTACAAAAGCAGCTTGCATTTGGACGACTGCACACCTTATTGAAAATATTCCTACTACATTCAACATATGTAAATGTTTCCTCAATGATCACCTCATTAAATTATAAATATAACTAATTTATTGCTTTATGATTTATTAAAATAAAAAATAAAATAAACCTTCCTTTTAATACCTAAGTATCGAGAACAATTAACATACATACAGTCCACTCAGTTACTTCAGTTTTTTCATAAGGGGTTCAGTGACATCCAGAAAGAATCTACAATTTATACATCACCACTTCAGAGCTAGATGAGATTTCTTTAATTTTTATACAGACTATTATAACTTGCAAAGTTATAAATTCATTATCAAAAAAGGTGATAAATTTTCTTTTAAATCAATTGAAGAATGATGTACATCCCTATAGCTATGATTTAAGTAACTGCTATGGAACTTGGTACCCGTTTAGATCTCAGCTCTTTTATCGGCGACGCCGATGACCTCGAATGTCTTAATTAATAAAAAAAAATCTCCTAAAGAAGAAGGTTGTATGTCGCAAAGTAAATGTTTTTTACCACTAACCCAGGGTAGATGGTAAATGGAGGGACTGGGATGGCCAATCAGATGATAGGAACTTTCAGTGCCTGTCATCTGATTGGCCATCCCAGCCCCTCCATTTACTATCTATCCTTGGTTAGTGGTGAAAAGCATTTACTTTACGACATACAACCGGCCCTTAGAAACCCTGAAGAAGTATTAGGAAAGAATCCTCCGAAAGGTCAGTTTGAAAGGAAAGGAGGAAAGAATCCAATAAATTACACCCTATTTCTACCAGTCCGTCTCGCTCCAGAGAAAATTTCGTGCAAATAAATTTATATAATAATCTTTTGGTTATTATAGGTTCATTTTATAGTAAGTACCATATATTTCATTTTTCTTGTTTATTTTTAGTTTTAAAATCTTATAATTTTAAATTATAACCCCTCCTTCCCCCTTAATTTTGGTTCCGATTTCAACCAAAATCTAATCATCTCTTAATCTTAATGCACCAAAACTACATGTAAAATATTGTTTTGATAGTCACACTAGTTTTTGAGCTAATGCGTCCACAAACATTTGGTAACGGACGCACAGACTAACAGACATTTTTGTTGTGCCCCTCGAGAATTCTTTCCTTAAATAAATATAATTATTCTTAAGGGTAATATTTTGGCAATCGGCTTCCCTTAACACATATCGATTGTAAATGTCATTTTTGCGTGGGAAATTTCTAGAGAGTAAATTTCTAGAAATGGGAGGAATGATTTTAAGATACTCCCCGCTAATTAAAAATTTGGCCTATGAGAAGTAATCTTAAAATTTCGACTCTTCGGGCAGTCTTGAGTCAGTCAGAGAGTTGGCAGTTCTAATCTGAAGACCACTTGGGGTAGTCAGCTGCCAATTAGAGTTGAGAGACGAGTTTTAAGCTCTTCAGCCATCAGCATGGAGAAATGTAAAATTATAAAATAACTAATAAAAAACCAAATATTAAACTTATTCTCTTTATTTAAATACATCTATCCTACTTCAATTACGATCAAATCAGCATCAGACCTGAAACAGGCCGAATCGCTTGGGCACGTTACCAGACCTTTCTGCGGGGAGCTTCTTCGAGATAAATCATCAAATCGTCAACCTATCTCTGGCCAAGAAGGGTTGCAACCAAAACTCTTAAGTGTTGTCGTAACATTTTGTCAAAACAGTTAATATCTCGAAAAATATAATTTTTCCATGTTCACTTATTAGGGCTTTTTGTAAATACCATGATTTCTCTCAATTTTTTTAAATCAAAATATTTTCAGCTGTTTTGAGATATTTCGAAAAAACGTAGGAAAAAAACAACTTTTTTCATGCACGATTACAATACTTGACCTTACCCTGTATGATTTCTTTCCCTTAAATAAATAGCTTCACAATCTAATAATGTTTAAATCCCTTCTTTTCCAAATTCTCTACAAATGAGCTATTAGCCGTCTCTTGCCGGATCATTGGAGCCATGCAGTAAACTCGTTGTATCGATTCTCGGTCACGCGCGTGTTCTTCTTCTGTCAGGTGGAAGGAATCCTCCTTAAGCCAGCCACTTGACGGCAGGCGTAATTTCATTTCATTTTTTTCCTCATCATTCATTTCAGTGGAACAAAACAAAAGTCAAGTAGATGTCCTTCCGCGTAGCTGGAGAAGTTCCAAGTCGGCTTTTTCCCTTTGAAATGTAGCTGGTTTTCTTCTAAGAACACCAGCTATAGCTCTAAGTATGATGCACCGGTGTCGTTTCCAGGTCTGGTTGTCGTCGCAAGACGATCATCTTTTGTTCTCATCGAGAGAGAGTTCACCTGCACAGCCGGTGGTCGCTCTTCCAGGGTTAAAGCCCACTTAGGAGAGGAGTTTCTTACATATTTAATCGAGCGCTACAGGCCAAATATTATTCAGTGCCAGAGTACTGCAATCGAATGAGCCTTTAATCAGCAAATCAGACGAACAGATATATAGTATAATAATCGTCCTCAATGTACGGATCAATGTATTCCCAATATTTATTAACATTGTGATGGTAATTGCATCACTCTAAAATTAAATTACAAGATATATCTATGAATATAATATCTACTAGTACCTGGAGGCACCGAGCGATGCTCGGTAACTTCTTTCTTCAGTTAAAAGCTTTATTTTAATATTATTTTTAAATTAATTTTAAATTCTGCTAAAAAGGTCGATTTTTATTTGAGAGCCGCTTTCAAATTAAAAAAAAATACAAAAATATATAATATTCGCCCACTGTACCCCTCCCCCAACCTCCACCCCGCTCGACCCCACCCTCGAAACCTCGCCCTACCCCCGAATCACCCACCACTGCACCCCACCTCCTGCACGTGTTTTGATTCAACCGTATGATTCATTTTTATTCATCCAATGGTTAATAAATAAAACCTATCAAAATGTGTTGTTTTTTCAGAAAATTGAGACCTGCTCTTGATTATTATTTATTCTATTAAATAATAAAGATAAGAGTAAATAAATATTTTATTTAATATGGATTTACTATGAGTTAAGGATACTGGTCACTTATTTCACATTAAAATTAAAAAATTTTATATCTTTTAATTTTTTAATTTTAATGTGAAATAAGTGACCCAGTATCCTTAACTCATAGTAAATCCATATTAAATAAAATATTTATTTACTCTTATCTTTATTAAAGATGTTTCACCTTGCACCAACACCACAATCTCTACTGATTATCTATTAAATAAATAAAGTTCATTATAAAAACAATTATTAATATTTCTAACGTTTAGGGATAACAAAATATTCACAAAGAGAAACAAAGAGGTTGTCCTCTGCTTGATGCAAATAAACATATACACATATATATCAAGATGATATATCTGTATATATATTATTTATTTGTTTGAGACTATATATATCATCTTGATATATATGTGTATATGTTTATTTGCATCAAGCAGAGGACAACCTCTTTGTTTCTCTTTGTGAATCAACAACTCTGCTACTCTCGGCAAAACAAAAACTTTTCAATTACAACAAAATATGTTAAAATCCACAATCACAATATTTCTTCAAGGCCTTTGAGAATAAAGGATTTACCCGACCCATTGTCTGCCTGAGCACAAAAGGAAAAGGGAGACCTTTTTTAAAATCCTAAGAATGGGATTTGTCTACCTGAGAATAATTAATTTAATTACGAAAAAACCCATCAAAATAATTTTATCGAAGATGAGACCGTGACAGATCGAATTGTCACCCCAAAAACCCCTAACCCGTGAACTTCATCAAAATCGGTAAAGCCGTTTTCAAAATAGAACCAAGATACAAATATATAAATAAATATATATACAAATATACAATTTTTGCTCGTTTAATAAGAGTAGATATAATTCAAATGCACGCAAAATGATGGTACTATTTTTAACTTTTAAAATATACTACGGTGCAAAAAAATCGACCCACCAATAAAAACTTTATTAAATAGCAAATTATTTTTAAAATTTTTACAAATATTCATATAATTTGTTCCATTAACTTTTAAACTAACATATTCAATAAATATTGTTGATAATTTTTGAATTTTAAAAAAAAAATAAGTAAAATTAAATTAAAAGATACAATTACAAATTATCATACTTTTTCAATTTCGCTTTAATTTAAATAAAAGATCAAATTCCATTTAAAATATCAATAAAATGAATAATTTTGAATTAAGCATCATTGATAGAAAGATAAAATATACAAAATGGATATTTCTGAAGTCCAAGCAGTTCAAATTGTGTGCCTAATTAATCAAGGGCTAAGTCAACGACAATTGGCAAGTACACTTGCAATAAGCAATAATTTCAATAATGTATGGTTCTTTATAAAAAATTAAAAATAATTTACTATTTAATAAAGTTTTTATTGGTGGCTCGATTTTTTTGAGAAAATATTCAACTATTTAATCAAATTTTCTCATTTTGAGATGCGTAGAAAAATTTCCACAACACAGATTTGAGGGAAAACTTAGGGTAGTAATCTTGGAATACCAATAAATGTATTACAGCAATAAAATCTTTACCGGGAATTATTCCCTTTTTATCTCATTTTTTTCACCTAATTTGCCTGGACTATACGTCGCTAAAAAAGTTTCACATCAAAAATCATAAATTGAAACTTTAATTCAATTAAAATAAAGAATGGGGGGAGTGTAAATTAGAAATGCCGCGATGATTTCAAATAAGGGAGAATGTGAAAGTCGTCTGGTGAACACACCAGTTGATTTTAATCAGAAGCCCTGAAGACAAGTTTATTCAGAATTGACCAAGCTTCTTTTAGTAGTAGTCTATGTAAGATCCCGACTTAGATCTACCTTCACCTATCGAGTTTCCTAATGAAATTAATATTTTGATAATTTAATGTATTAATAAACAAAACTTGATAGGGTCGACATCCAATTTCCATGCATAGCTAATTTATCTAATTTATTAGATTTATTTATTTTTATTTATGAATTAATTATTTATTTATTTATTTTAATTATCTACATTTTCATATATAACAATAAAGTAAACTCTTTGACTACAAAATACAAATTTGAAATTACCTGTTGATACTCTGTCTACCTGGACCTATGCAGGTAAAAAAGATGGCCACCCAACTTTGAAATTTTATTTACATATTTTACTCCCGATTGATATTATATAATATTTATCCGGAAACTCGATAACTACATTTATGTAATTTAATAAATAACTTAAATTTTTTTTATTAAAAATAGCTATGCATTGAAATTGGATGTCGACCTTATCAAGTAGCTATTTTTAATAAAAAAATTAAAGTTATTGATTTTATTACATAAATGTAGTTATCGAGTTTCCGGATAAATATTATATAATATCAATCGAGAGTAAAATATGTAAATAAAATTTCAAAGTTGGGTGACCATCTTTTTTACCTGCATAGGTCCAGGTAGACAGAGTATCAACAGGTAATTTCGAATTTGTATTTTGTAGTCAAAGAGTTTACCTTATTGTTATATATGAAAATGTAGATAATTAAAATAAATAAATAAATAATTAATTCATAAATAAAAATAAATAAATCTAATAAATTAGATAAATTAGCTATACAGGGAAATTGGATGTCGACCCTAACAAGTTATGTTTATTAATACATTATATTATCAAAATATTAATTTCATTAAGAAACTCGACACCTAAGTAGGGATCTTAGACTATAGAGAAAATTAAAAATACATATTTTTCTCAGTTATGAATTTATGATAATCTGTAAATACCTGTTATAAAGAATGGTTTCCATGCAATAAATAATTAATACTTGTAAATAATATTAATTGATTACACGGGAATAGACAAGTTAAATTGATTGTTTCTTTATAATTAAACAATAATAATTTTTAAAAAGTCATATAAGAGGACTTGAAGTTGGATACTAGTACTTGCCTATACTCGTAAAAGAAAAAAGGCGGCGTGTAAAGTTGCACGCACAGGCACGCAGGAAGCGGCGAGTAGGTACTTCAAAGTAGGTACTTGACGAAGGATTTCCAGTCCTTTGACTCTTTATAGGAGGTATGTATGATGCTCTTTATTAGAAGAATGCCAATTATTTCATTTTCAATGCAAGACCGATTGATTGATGGCAATTATTTCCGACTGGAAAAATGAATCAAGACTAAAAACAAAAAGAAAGAAAATAGCTAAAAGAACATTGATCCAGAAAACGATCCGTAAATGGTGACAAAAGAGGCTTCGAATCTTCGGCGATTTTAAATAAATAATCTACTCTTAATAAACGAGCAAAAATTGTTTATATATATATTTGTATCTTAGTTCTATTTTGAAAACGGCTAACGATTTTGATGAAACAAAATCTATTAACAAGTTTTGAGGATGAGAAAGTGATCTGGCTAGGTCTGGGCCTCGACAAATTTCATCTTAATTGATCTTTTCTTAATTAAAGTAATTATTGATAGATGAAAATCTCAATAAAAAAGTTTGTTTACATTTTTTTCAGTTAACTTTTATTTTTAATTAGTTTTTTAATTTTAAAACCCACTAATAGGTTATAGCAAATATTAATATATATATTGAAATTGGGAATTTTTTGTTTGTTTTTAATTAACAGGTGTCTAGGGGGGTCGGGTAGGCTAGGCGGTAGCATGACAGCGAGCTAACCAGGGGACCCGGGTTCGAATCCGACTCGAGGCATCCAGCTAAAATCTGACCCCGGGAGTAGAGACAAATTTGAAAAATAAATATATAGTATCGTAAAGTGGCTTATGGCTAAAAAGGCCGAAAAGCCCAAAAAAAAAAAAAAAAAAAACAGGTGTCTAATTCATAACAAAACAGGTGTGTTTATAAATAAAGTGGTTGAAGTGGCTTTTTTTTATAACTTGGAAACAAATCTTATTTAATTTTATGTTTTTATTTCAGATCCTATTTCATTATTTTTTTATTATTATTTTCCTATTTATTTTTTTATAATGTTTATCAAAATGAACGAATGTGCGCAAATTGGTGTACGAGTAAACAAATATACACATAATTTGTAGACCATTAGAAAGCTAGAATTGCAAAAACTGGGTGCGGGGTGGGGTGATTGTGGGAGGTGCAGGAGGTGGGATGCAGTTATGGGAGATCCGGGGGTGGGAGGCGCAGTTGGGGTGGGGCGGGGTGGGGTGCAGTGGTGGGGGCAAGGTGTGTCGTTTCGGGAGGGGTAGGGGGGTCAGGGGTTACCGTGCATCGCTCGGTGGCTCCCGGTACTTTGTTTTATACTTTAAAACTTACCATCTAAGCCAGAAGTTTTCAAACTGTGCGCCGCAACCTTTTCACAGGTGCGCCGCGAAGTTTCATAATTAATTGAATCAAAACATTTGGCCTAACTAGACAAAAAAAATAGGAAGATAAAACTTTAATTATTTATTATTTATTTTTATCTCTTGTGATTAGTTATACCTTTACTGTGGGGCGCCATGGAAAAATTATAATTGAAAAAGGGCGCCGCGACTCAAAAAAGTTTGTGAACCCCTGATCTAAGCTATATATCTAAAATTAATCCTAAAATAATAATTCATTACATAAAACAAGCATGTCGAGTAACGTATAATCTACAAATACTATTTATTATGTAGATATATTTATCAATAAATATATTTTATTCCCTTCTCATATATTCATAAAATAAATACGCGTATATTTGTTTATATTTCAATATATTAGAATATATCAGCTTATATTTTAAAATTGTTTATTCCATGGGGGTAGATTAAAAACGGCTGGAAATAAATATATCATATACCTATGACTGGGGATTTTTTTATCTTGAGACAGTCTTATAACTCAAAAACAGTGCATTATATGAAAAAAAAGTATAAATTAAAAGTTGTTATATATCAAAAGGGAAACTAAACTAAGCTATAGTTTGTCGACCTAGAACACGCTGTCAAAGGTATTTAAACGTCAAGTTCTTTTATTTTTTAATTGAACTTATATGTTTGTTTACATTATATACAAAATAAGATGACGGGTTCTGATGTGGCCATCCACTTGACTTTACCATACAACCTGGCCCCTCTCCTTATATTTAATATTTAATAAAATTATTTATAATCATGTAGGGGAGGGGGTGTTAGTTTTTGCATTTTTAGATTACTGTGGGCCCACTGATTATGTATACAAAATTTGGTTCAGTCTGGTACAAAAGCCTAGATTTTCATTTTTAACCCTTCTCCCCCTCCGCCCATTTTGGCCGGTTAATTTTTGCATTTTTAGACTTCTGGGGGTCCACTGATTATGTATACAAAATTTGGTTGAGTTTGTACAAGAGCCTAGATTTTCATTTTTTGACACCCCCCCCCCCATTTTGGGCGATTAATTTTAGCATTTTTAGACTTTTGGGGTCCCAATGATTATATATACAAAATTTCCTTGAGTTTGGTAAATGGCCAAGATTTTCATTTTTTGACCCTACACCCCACACCCTCCTCCATCCCATTTTGGGGGTTAGTTTTTGCATTTTTAGATTTCTGGGATCGCACTGATTGTGCATACAAAATTTGGTTGAGTTTGCTCAAATAGCTTAGATTTATAATTTTTAACCCGCCCTCCACCCCACTTAATTTTGTGTCGATATGCACCAAAATCTAATCAGCTCTTAATCAAAATGCACCAAAACTACGTGTGAAATTTGGTTTTGATATTCACACTAGTTTTTGAGCTAGCTCGCCACAAAAATTTAGTAACGCACAGACTAACTAATTAACTAACTAACTAACAGACATTTATGACAAAACAATTATTATCTCGAAAAATATAATTTTTTCGATGTTCACTTATTAGTGCTTTTTCTAGAGCGAAACACCATGGCTTCGCTCAATTTTTTTAATCAGAATAGTTTTAGCCGCTTTTGAGATATTTCGAAAAAAAAAGAAGGAAAAAACCACTTTTTCATGCACGATTATAATACTTGACCATACGCTGTATGGTAAAGTAAAACTGAACAACTTTCATTAGAACTATTTTTTTATACGACATCAAATAAACAAAATTTTAAATCAATTATATCTCAAAAAAAACCAAATAATAATTATTCTTAACAATTATTGAACTTAATTACTATATAATAATGATAAAATATTTAATTATTAAATAAATAATTGAATAATAATTAATTATTTAAGAATTTTGCGACACTGGACTATGTCCTGAGTGTAACGCAAGTCTTCTGGATGAATTCCAGTTCCAATTTCGTTATTTTGGCCTGTTTCAGTTTCTTCGTAGTCTTTACATTTCCTGATTTTTTTTAACAGATTTACAACAAGATAAAATGAAGCTCGTGAGGGTGTATTCCTGTCAGCATCCATTTCACTGGCAGCCCCATAACACTTCTTCCACATGCACCCCACAAATCAAGAACATTTCAATTCTGTCTTCAACAAAAATTGCTCCATTTTTAACTGACTTCAAAAAAGGAGGAGGTTCTCTATTCGACTGATTTTTTTTTGGGTCTATGTTACCTCATATCTCCGCCAATTGGAAACCGATTTTGAAATTTTTTGCATTGGGTTCAGTCTAGCTTCCGATTGGTCCCGTTTTTTTTCATTGGTATTAGACCTTTTTGTTAGGTTTGTTCAGGCCTAACCTCTTTGTTTATGAACCGATTTCGATGATTCTTTTTTTATTGGAAAGGGGGTATCTTAGGGATGGTTCCATATTAATTTGGTCAAGTTCTGATGATATTATCAACGACGAAATAACGTAAATCTCCAATTCTTATGAGCAAATAATCGAAATTATGATGAATAAAATATTTTATAAAAAAATCTTAAAACATTCATTTAAAACCCGCAAACGTTTCCAGAGAATTTCTATATTTATGAATTGAATTTTATTATCATTTTCTGATTCATTCGCCTGACGCTTTCTCTTACGAGATGCATGCAAGGTATTATATTAAGTCACTATTAATAACATCACTAAAAAAATAAAAATAAAAATAATTTTTAAGAAAAAAATAAAACCGACTTCAAAAAAATTAAATGCAACAAATAACTTAAAAATAAAATAAAATACACTAAAAGGTATAAAATAACTATTATCTTATTTAGTTACAACTAAACGACGAAATATTAACATGAAATTACTTTTTGAAGTCGGTGCCAAACATATACATTTTATGAATCGCACTTGACGGATCTTACTTAGTACGTTTGGCGGGTTCGCTCGCTTATAGGTATAGTTTGTTTGGCACCGACTTCAAAAAGTAATTTCATGTTAATATTTCGTCGTTTAGTTGTAACTAAATAAGATAATAATTATTTTATACCTTTTAGTTTATTTTATTTGTTGCATTTAATTTTTTTGAAGTCGGTTTTATTTTTATTATGGTAATACAATATAGCTTAACTATCTATTGGATTCACACGAGAAATAAGCTTTTTTAAAACTGGCAAGAATTTTAAATAGATCTATTAATTAAAAATTCTTCCAGAACTTGAAGTGACTTGATTTAAATTTTCATATTTAATTAGTTTATCAATTAAATAAATCAAATAGTTATTGAAATTATTGTTTTATTATATTTGTGACAAAAACAACCCTTCAATTTAATAAGTAGATCTATTAAGTAGAAAATAATCTCTTAAATAGTTATGTGTATAATGAAGTTTTTTTTTTTTTTTGGCTTTTCGGCCATGGTAGCCATAAGCCATTTACGATACTATTTATTTTTATTTTTAAATTTGTCTCTACCTCGGGGTCAGATTTTAGCCGGATGCCTCGAGCCGGATTCGAACTCGGGTCCTCTTGGTTAGCTGGCTGACATGCTACCGCCTAGCCTACCCGACCCCCCATAATGAAGTTTTAAGATAATAACAAAAACTTATTTTCATTGTTGTGACTTTTTGATTTAATAATTATTTATTTAATAATTAATTATTTAATCATTATTATTTGATAATTAATTTGAATAATTGTTAAAAATAATTATTAGGGTTTTTTTTGAAATCTAATTAATTGATTTAATATTTTTTGTCGTATAAAATAGTTTTGAAAGTTGTTCAGTTTTTTTATGATTACAGTATGGCTCGAGTGCACCAAGCGATGCTCGGTAACTTCTTTCTTCAGTTAAAACCTTTATTTTAATATTATTTTTAATTTAAAAAATTCTGATAAAAAGGTCGATTTTAAAAAAATAGAAATATATATATAGTATTCGCCCACTGTACCCCCCCCTCGCTTGACCCCACCCCCGAAACATCGCACTACCCCCGATCCCTCACCAGTGCACCCCACCCCTGCACCTGTTTTGATTCAACCATATGATTCATTTTTATTTATCCAATTGTTAATAAATAAAACCTATCAAAATGTATGTTTTTCAGAAAATTGAGACTCGCTTATGCGAAATAGATTTTTAAATAAATTCTTGATTATTTTTTATCTATTAAATAAATAAAGTTCTTTATAAAACAATTGTAAACGTTTATTAATATTTCTAACGTTTATGGAGTGAACAAAATATATGTTAAAATCCACAATCACAATACTTCTTCAAGGCCTTTTAGAACAATTAATTTTAAGGCAACCCATTGTCTGCCTGGGTATAAAATGAAAAGAGTAACCTTTTTTAAAACCCTAAGAATGGGATTTGTCTACCAGAGAATAATTAATTTGATTACGGAAAAACCCATCAAAAAACAATTTTGTCGAAGATGAGACTGTGACAGATCGAATTGTCACCCCGAAAACTCCTAATCCGTGAATTTCCACCCATTTTTGCACAAAGACAAACTTTCTCTACAACTTTCTGTTCTTGAATTAATTAGTGTGTATTGTAATTCAGACAAACACACTGACATACAAAATTGTACTTATGGGGCTATTTTTCTCCACGTTTTAGATATTTCTTAAACACCAATAAAAATAAAAAACTAATGAATATGAAACTGCTGCAATTGATCAAGTGTCTATATTTAATCAATGATTATTAGGAGGTAATCTGGATAGAGAGTAATCAAAATGGCAAAACCTTGGCTATTTAGTTAATCGGCCCGTTTAACATTTTAGTCAGGTTTGTAAGAAGTAGCTCAATTATTAATCAGAGTTTCTAATCAGCATAAGATGTAGGAAGCTTCATTATCACAAATGAGGAATTCAATAGGTATCCATCTATCCATAGGCTAGTGGCTCTTAAACTTTTTGATGTCAAACCTCTCTTTGGGAAAGATCTTACGGTTTAAAATTTTTTAAGAAGAAAGTTACTATTTTTCAAACCTCTGAAATTCTTTTTCAAGTTATCTTCAGAAAGAAGAACATTTTCCAAAGTATAGGGAAATTTGCATAGTTCCATCCAGCCAGAACCTCTCAAAAGTCCCAGATTTTGTTTGAGAACAGGAACTCGACATACTGACTCGCGTCTAAAACAGTCACATTGAAATTATGTAGTCTCCAAGTATGAGAATACATCTCGCAAAACAGGTAAATGTCACCAGTGGTTCCAGATTTTGTATTCACCTCATTGCAGAAGCTTTCGTAAAATTCTCATAGTGAATTCTATCTAGTATTGAATAGGTTAAATCAGGGGTTCTCAAAGTTTTTAGTGAGTCACGTAAGCCTTTTCAATTAAAATTTCTTTTCCATGTTGTATGTCCTAAATAAAAGTACATAATATCAAAACAAAAAGCGTATTTGGTCTCTCTAAATACTCTTGTGTTAGAAGTGATAAAAATATCTTGAAAATTAATAGTTTATTTTTCATAAAAATCAAAAAATTCAGATCACAAGGAACTTTGTATACATTTCAGATTTTTCAAGGGTGTCAAAGTTAAATATTTTCGGTTTATATGTCTAATCGTGGGCAGAGATAAAAATGTTAAATAATAAATGTATAAAGGTACACACATATAAAAAAGGTAGTATAAAAAAATAAATTTTAGCTCACTTTGTTTATTGTCTATATACCAAATGTCTTGCCTCCATTAATTACGAAGCTTCGCGTCGCACTCAGAAGAGTTTACCTTATCTCGGACACAGTTTGGGAACCTCAAGAATTAATACATAAGGAAAGGACTTGTTAAATAAAGTTATACCCAGAACTGATTTCAGATTTTCACGATAACCTATATACGTGAAAGCTAAAACTTTTAATCCTATGCTCAATCACATTTCCAAAGAATCCACCCCAAAATATTATTGTAGAGCAATTATTTGGAACGAAGTTTGAGACATTCAAAGAAAATATCTCCATTCGTATATAATAAAAAATTTATAAATATGGTTGTGTGAGTCGTTAATATTAATTGGAAAATGAATGATCAAATATTGTGGATTATTTTTCGGTCAAATGATTTACCTTCCTTCGTACTAGCTTATCACTGTTTAATGATTGAGAGAAGTTAATTCGCAAATTACACTTTCTAAATGTGTTTTTTTCTCTTCTTGTTTTTGTGAATATCTAAATAATTACTTATCGTGCTTTACGGTTTTTTACACCCTCTTTTTCTCACCATCAGTTTGAATTTGCAAAAGGGTGTCTTCCTCTCCCTTCCTTAGTATTAGAGAAAGTGGTGGCCTTTCATCCTCCTCCAATGGGAATATAGAGTTGATTTTGTGGGACTTTTCATAGACCCTGTGGCCTTTGATTAAGATAACACTGCCCCAAATAGTCCTCAAGCAAGTCAATCGCAGTCACAGGCCCAAGAGGACAAGGTTACTATTTCTATGAGAGTGGCTTATAAACCTCAATAGATGGAAATCAACAAACATAAATGAAGCCACTGCACAAGAGAAAGTTAAATTCCATTAATTTATATCCATATTTATTAATAAAAATTTGTTGAAGCTTTGTTGTTTTAATTATTAATTAATATTTTTTTGCAACGAAATTTTCTCTGAGAGAGAGACGGACTGGTAGAAATTTTAATTGAATGTAATGGAAGGAAGCCCAGGGGTAGCGAGGAAAGAAAAATTAACACATATCAAATAAAGTGTAATTTATTGGAATCCTTCCTCCTTTCTTTTTCAAACCGACCTTTTCG
This sequence comes from Forficula auricularia, assembly GCA_024734495.1. Classification (NCBI taxonomy): domain Eukaryota; kingdom Metazoa; phylum Arthropoda; class Insecta; order Dermaptera; family Forficulidae; genus Forficula; species Forficula auricularia. The sequence goes on from JALMQS010000187.1 coordinate 25,758,551, forward strand.
GAGGATTTTTCCCTTCTTCTTCAGGGTTTCAAAGGGTCAATGAATGAAACACAAAAATGTTTTTTCCCCTCCACAGCAGTGTTCAAAACTTTCTTCTTTTTAACAAAGGCATAGAAAAACAATTTTTTTTTCCTCTTTTTCTTAATTAGATTTCTAATCTTTTTTAACACTCCTGTGGAGAGAAGAAGGAAACATTTTTTGTGTTTCATTCATTGACCCTTTGAAACCCTGAAAAAGGAGGGAAAATCCTCCGAAACGTCGGTTTGAAAGGAAAGGAGGAAGGATTCCAATAAATTACACCTTATTTGATATGTGTTAGTTTTTTATTTCCTCACTACCACTAGGGCTGCTTTCCATTACATTCAATTAATTAATATTTTTTGAAAACATAATTTTTAATTCTGTAAGTGATTTATTAATGATTAAAAAAATACAGAAATTATAATAATTTTTAAGCACAGACAGAATATAGTTATTAAATTGAAAGTTTCTTTTTGCCGAGAGTAGCAGAATTTTTTAAATTGAAGAAGACAATAAAAGAGTAAAATCTTCTGCTGAAATTATAAATTTTTGCTTATTACGAGATATAGTGTCGAGAGCTTTTCCATTTTCATCAGTTCATAATTGATTCACAGGAATTAATCTTATGTTACATGATACATTAATTCCTGTGAATCAATTGTAATAGACTGATGAAGATGGCAAAGCTCTCGACAGTATAGTCTCGTAATAAATAAATTAAAAATTTATAATTTCAGCAGAAGACACACTCTTTTATTGTCTTCTTCAAGAGTAGTTATTGTTTTCTGGTCTGAAATTAAAGATAGCTAAAGCCTAGTGCATGATCAAATTCTTTCAACTTTTTATTTTTAATTAATTTTTTCATATTCAACTTAAATTTTAATTTTAAAAAATTAATCCAAGTGCCAAAAATACTAATCGGGCTTTGATTATTTAGAGAACGAACAATTTTTAGTCTTCATTTAAATTTATCACGGTATAATGTATTTTATAATATATATAATATAAATATAATAGGTATATAATATTTATGTGAAACCTACCTAGTATTAAAGTAAAAGTTGCTAAAAAATTTCAAAAATTTTCTTTAATTTAGTATATAATTGTGTATTAAATTTATTTAATACAACTTTTTATTTATTTTTAACTTAACACACTATAATATAAATTATAATAATAGTATAGGTATAGTCATGTGTTAAATTAAAAAAGCGAACAAATTGCTAGTTCTCTAAATATCTTACATGTCGGCAATATGTTAATTGAAAGTCACTTTATAGACCAGGGGTCCCCAAACTTTTTAGAGTTAGGATAACATGTGAACATTGAAAACTATGGAAGGACATAACATATTATACAGAAATTATATTAATAATACGTCATTATATGCTATTAATATTTAATAAAGTGAATATTTGTTAATTAATTGTGTAGTAGCCGCAGGCCGGATTTGGCCTCTGGGTCCTAGTTTGGGAACCCCCGTATAGACTATAGAGAATTCATCCCTTCTGGATATCTAGTGGCCGAAAATTATCAGGAAACAATTTCTATTCTTCCATAAGAACAATACATTTACTTCCTAATTAATTAGCGCCTCTAATTTTCGCCAGTAACTAACAAAGCTACAAATAAAAAATAACCCTAGTTTAGTCATAACCACTTCAGAAATCTATATAATAAAAATGAATTTCGTTTCTTTTGTAAGCACAGATCTCTCAAATGCCTGACCGATTTGGCTAATTTTTTTTTAAATGATCGCAATAGTCGAATTCAGGTTAATACGTAAAAAAAATAGAAAAAGTTGGCCGAAAAATTGGAAAATTCAGGAAAAAAACTAAAAAAAAAATCAGGTTAGCCAACATAGCTTGCCAGACAATAAAAGAACTAAACGAGCAAAAAAACAAGTTTTGGTGGCCCCTGTTTGTAAGATTTTTGACTGTCATCTATTCTCAATAGTTCTAGCCACATTATCGTTGAAGAAGAATTTAATAATGCAACAAAGATTAAAAAAACTATCTATTTTTTAAAGTACATTTAAAAAACAAAAATTAATAAATTAAACTGCAACGGATCGTTGCTACTAAACTTTATCCAAATTCATTTGAAATATTAATATGTTTATTTCTTTATTATTAATCAGATATCACTTGCAATTTTCAGTTCATGTTGACTTTAATTCAAAAATAATGATCGATTCTCTTTTAACAGTCGAGGAATAACCATTCTACATTCGATTTTTGACATTTCGGTTATTATTGGTAACCATTGCTGAAAACATGGGGGAATCGACTTAAAATCAAAAATAACGATCAATTCCGCCTGTTTTACCAGAGGAATAACCTTATTGCATTTCATTTTTGATGCTTTGACTATTAATGTCAACCTCTACTGAAAACGTGGAAGAATCGACTTAAAATCAAAAAGACTAACGGCGGGCCTTGAAGCTAGTATATATATAAAAATATCTGATATAAAACTTTTATTTCTGTTTATACCAGAAATTACGTTTATTGAATCTGTCATTCTATCGGCTATCAGATTAATGATACGATACGATATAATGAAAAATAAAAAATAAAAATTATCAGGCCCACTGTTCTCTGGTCTCTTTTCTTTCTCTTTCTCAATTAAAGATATTTTTCTTCCCGTCGTCTCTTTTTGTCAATTCCCAGCATCTGCCATTGATTAATATCGCAAAGTCACGTGTTCTATTGAACTGACTACTGGTCTCATTTTGCATCCATCTTTGTGTACTTTTCTAAGTCCGTATAATCTAGGCGGAACGGTGTTGTGTGCCTTCAAAGCCTTTTCTTCATTATCGTCAATAATTATTTACATATTTCAATTCTTTTAATGATTTCGTTGGCTTGTTTTTCGAATCTTGTTGTTGGATCTTTTTTTATTTCTAAGTACGTTTCTTTGTCTTCTAGTATTTTGGACATTTCTTCAGTGTAAGTATCTTTCTTCATAATAACAGTTTTTGTTTGCCTTTATCTGATCGGGATACAATTAATTCAGGATGTTCTTTCAGGAACCGTTTTGTTCTAAAAAAATCGCTTCTGATAATATTTGTCTTTATTGGTTCATTCTTCTGTAATTAGCAATTATATTAACACTCTTTGCTCTTATAATATTTTGTTCATCTTTTATAGTTTTTGAACTATTTATCACAGTG
>JALMQS010000187.1:25761846-25852413 GCA_024734495.1 Forficula auricularia
TTCTTGAACAAAAAAATGGTCCTTTTTTATTATGGTAATACAATATAACTTAACTATCTACTGTATTGACACGAGAAATAAACTTTTTTAAACTCAAGAATTTTAAATAGTTCTATTAAGTAGAAAATGATCTCTTAAATCTGAGTATAATGAAGTTTTAATATCATTATAAACACTTATTTTAATTGTTGTGACTTTTCAATTCCCAATAATTAGTACCTGGCTACCGAGCGTGCTCAGTAACTTTTTCTTCAGTTAAAAGCTATATATTAATCCCTTAACCTCGCCCCCGGACCCCCACCTACAATCCACCCCACCCCAATTCCGCCTCCACCCCCGAAACCACTTCTCTCACCCCCGTACACCTCCACCACTGCATCTCACATCTCCCCCACCGCACCCCACATCTCACCCACCATCACCTCCGGCCTCGCCCCCACCCCCTCATCCATTTTTCATTTCTAACATTGTAATGGCCCACAGATTATACGCATATGTATAGGTAATATAAATAAGCGCACCGTATAATAATTGTTTTTAATTAAATAACAATTTTTGAGTTTCATCAATTAAATTGCCAAATTCTAATATAGAAAAAAATACGTTTGTGGGATTTTAAAACTCGATTTTTAATCAATTAAATTTTTTTTATTTTTATAAATTTTATTAAACCAATTATTTTACATGAATTAATGTACATTGTATTTTTTAGCTTCGACTCGGAGATTACTTCTCCACCATCGAGTGTCCTTGATCATCTTTAGTCCTTGTTTTTAATAAGAGGAAAAAACTAATTAAAGAAAAAAAAACCTCTTTTTCCAAAAATTATTGTCTATGTGCGGAAATTAATCAGCCCTCTCATCCTCAATCCCCAATTCATCAAGCAATTAAATTGTCTAACTTTTTAATATATATAATAATATTTGTGATGATCTATTAGTGGAATTTAAAATTAAAAAACCAATTAATTATTAAAAGGAAATCGAATGAAAATGTAATTATACATTTTTTATCGAGACAACCACCTGTGAATAATTATTTCAATTAACAAAAAAAAACCCATCAAAAACAACTTAGCCGAAAGATAAGACCGTGGCAGATCGAATCGCCAACACAAAACTTTCCTAACCCGTGAATTTCATCCAAATCGTTAGAGCCGTTTTCGAGAAATGGATATATATTACAAGATTTGCTAGTTTATTATAATAAGATTTATTTAATAATTAATTATTTAATCATTATTATTTAATAATTAAGTTGAATAATTGTTAAGAATAATTATTTTGATTTTTTTTTTTTTTTTTTTGAGATCTAATTGATTTAATATTTCGTTTATTTGTTGTCGAATAAAAAAATAATAATATATGAAAGTTGTTCAGTTTTTTTTGTTTTTTTTGTAGATTTAGAGTATGTACCTAAAGAAAATATTGGCTTCAATTTAAAAAACAAAACTTGATCTTAAAATACCCTTGAAAGCTTGTTCTAAGTCGACAAACAATAGCGTAGTTTAGTTTCTCCCTTGATATAGAAAACTTTTTTTCATATAGTGCATTCACTGTTTCTGAGTTATAAGACTGTCATCTCATTATAAAAAAAAAAACTCACCCTGTATATAGAACTATTTTACTTTCACCTATACTTTGAAACTAAAACATATTTTTTGCCAAAAATGCTAAATTTTGTTCTTTCCTCGAATTACGCGATTTTATTTGACTTACTCGAAAAACTTCGGAACAAATTAACCGCGTAATTCGAGGACTTACTGTATCATCATCATTGAGTATACAGTCCTAAGACTGGTTTGATGCAACAATCCGTCTCCACTCGACTCTGTCCCCCGCCAGCTGTTTGACCTCTCTAATTGTCTGGCATCCCATATCCCAATTATTTGGTTGAAATATTCTAATCCTGGGTCTTTCCTTCCCCTTTTCTCCCTCCCCCTCCAAGATATCCCTAAGCAGTCCCCATGTCTCAGTGTGTGCCCACATCTGACCTCTTCTCTTCTTCAGACTCTTCCACAAGGTTCTTCTTTCTCTTATTCTTCCAAGAACTTCTTCATTGTAATTTTATCCATCCATTTGATATTCCTTACCAATTCTTCTGTAGCACCACATTTCGAAAGCCTCTAATATCTTTCTCCTTCTCCATAATTGTCCAGGTTTCACACCCGTACATGGCTATGCTCCATACAAATGTCTTCAATAGCAACTTCCTGTTTTCTAAGCTGATTGAGGAGGAGCATAGTAGTTTTTGTTTTGAATTAAACCCCATTTTGCTTGGGCAATTCTGATTTAATTTGTTTTCCTCCTCCGCATCCATGTTATTTTACTTCCTAGGAAGCAGAATTCCTTAACTCCTTCTAGGTTTTCTTGGTTAATTTTGATGCATTCCTGTCTCGTTTGTTCTTTTTTTGTACATACTAGGACCTTGGTTTTATTCTTGTTTATTTCATTTTATTTCTTCTATTAGGATTTGGTTAATTCCATTCAGGGCGTCCTCTAATTCTTTTTTATTGCTTCCTAGAAGGGCACTTACTGTATATAAAAATTTATAATTAAAATATATTATTGGAGAGAGAATAAGAAAAATATTCAGATTGTTGAAAGTTACGTTGATTTGAAATTGAGAGAGGAATTGTTAAATCACGTACCTAGACCAAATAATTTTGTAGTATATTGGCATAATCAGGAGAAAGCATTTTGTCTTCTTATGTTGTGTCTCAAGATCGCGAGATATCACGAACAATATTAGAAATTGAGAATTTTTCACCAAGAAATGATGAATGTTCCTTTAGGTTTAGATACAGGGAATTAATGATGATAATAATAATAATATTAATATTTTTTTATTCGTATCCGGAAATATCCGATAGTAGAAGAATTAGCCCGTTGACTATCAACGTTACCGCTAGTACGCCCGATTAGGTTAATCAATCTTCGGGGAAGCTCCTTTGTAATGCCCCAAATACTAGGTACTACATTCTAATAACAAAAAATGAAATTTTTGATTGATTAAATTTTATTCTCACATATAGATTATATATGATGTGATGATATCTATCTACTCTTATTAAACGAGCAAAAATTGTTTATTTATTTGTTTGTATATATATTTGTAACTTAGTTCTATTTTGAAAGCAGCTCTACCGATTTTGATGAAACCGATCTATTAACAAGTTTTGAGGGTGAGAAAACGATCTGGCTGAGTCTGGACCTCGACAAATTTCATCTTAATTGATCTTTTCTTAATTAAATTAATTATTGATAGATGAAAATCTCAATTAAAAAGTTTGTTTACATTTTTCAATTCTCTTATTTATTAATTGGTTTTAATTTTAAAACCCACTAATAGGTTATAACAAATATTATTATATTATATTAAAATTAGGAATTTTTTGTTTTTAATTTTGTTCTAAATCATAATATTACAGTGTGTTTTCAAATAAAGTGGTTGAAGTGGCTTATTTTTATATAACTTGGAAACAAATCTTATTTAATTTAATGTTTTTATTTCAGATCCTAAACGATTATTTTTTTATTATTATTTTTCCTATTTTTTATAATGTTTATCAACATGAACGAATGTGGGCAAATTGGTGTACGAGTAAACAAATATGCACATAATATGTAGACCATTAGAAAGCTAGAAATGCAGAAACATGGTGTGGAGTGGGGTGGATGTGGTAGGTGCAGGAGGTGGGGTGCAGTTGTGGGGGATTCGGGGTTGGGAGGCGCGGTTGAAGTGGGGTGGGGATACAATAATGGGGGCGAGGTGCGTGGTTTCGGGGGAGGGGAGGGGTCATCGCTCGGTGGCTCCAGCTACTAAGATATAATGTGAGGTATTGCGATCGCCTGCTGGGGCCCTGACACTTTGAGAGCTTCTTTCTCCAAGGTGAAAAAAAATTAATTTCTCTTTATGACTTCTAAATAGAAGGAATCGATGTCCCTAATAGTTTGAAACTAGATTTAGAATATAAAACCCGAAAATGTGACCTCCAGAGGCCAAAAAGTGACCAAAAATCCATTGATCTGTGTGTGTGTATGTATGTACGTATGTATCTCCCATGCGCTTGGCAACTGTACCTAAGTCTCAGAGCCCCCGGTATCTCCCCCTCTTCACCCGGTACGCCATTTGTATAATAAAATATTTTCTAATCACCCCCCCCCCCCTAGGTACGCCACGAGTATTGTCAAAATCACCCTCGCATTATTATTATTTTATTATCAGGGGGAGGTGGTGATCTTGACAATACTCGTGGCGTACCTAGGGGGTGGGGGTTGATTAGAAAATATTTTATTATACAAATGGCTTACCGGGCAAAGGGGGATACCGGGAGTCCAGTAACCACCTGGCCAGCAAGATGTCCGCCAAATGTGGGTTTCTCAGGTGGTTAATAAATATTTCTTTAAGATTAGTTAATATTTTATTATTAATATCATATTTCTAAAAAAATATTATTTAAAATTTGTTGAAAATTAACTTTAAATCGATATTATGTAATATTATCTGGATGTAATTTGATCCCCTTAATATTACCGAAAATTCTTGATTAATGGCTCTGGTGATACGATAACGAAAAGAAACAAGCTACATTTTGAACTTATTTTAAAGTTTATAATAGGTAGATGTTTTTTTCCAAAAATTTTACATCAAGTGTATTGGACTTTTTTTTAGTAATCGTCTTGAATGTAAAGGATATTTCAAAAAAAATTTCATTATTTGTTAGTTTTGACCTTTTATTTCGTAGTCCATGTAAGTTGGGGGATTGAATTTTTTTTTAAAGTAATCTCTTATTCGATCGCTATTAGAAAAGTGTTTTTTTATCACTCAAAGTGCAGAACTTTTTTTACAATTAGCAGTTATTGATAGAAAGATGGGAAAAAACACATTAAAACTCATTTAGCTCCAAAACTAGTGATTTTTTTATCCCGGGTTCATAGGGTCAAGATTATTGGAAATTAGCTATAGTATAACCTCTTTCAAGATTTCTACACTACAAATAATTCTGTATTTATGATGCTCATCGAAACAGATGAGACTGGAATTTTAAATTTAAATTTTTTTGGAATAACAATGAGATCTTTTTGACCTAATGAATTTTAAGTACAAAAAGTATATAAAATTATAATTTCTCTAAAAATATTAACATCTGATTTATATAAACGTTATGGTAATTGTTGGAATTTAAAAATAAGTATATTCAGAATATATATTGGTGTTTTTCAACCCCTGTGGAGTCATCGCATACTAAAAACTTTTCTAAGTACTTGAGGAATATAACTAGGACATTTCTAATCTGTATTCTCTATTTATTTATTTATTCATAAGATATTAATTCCCAAAAGATGACGGTTATTAGATAATTATACATTTTTTACTTTACCATATGGTCAAGTATTGTAATCGTGCATGAAAAAAGTTTTTTTGCTTGTTTTTTTTTCGAAATATCTAAAAAACGGCTGAAAATATTTTGATTAAAAAAATTGGGTGAAACCATGGCGTTTCGGTCTACAGAAAAGCTCTAATATGTGAACATCGAAAAAATTATATTTTTCGAGATACCCATATAGGAAATGACGAAGGGCCCAGAACTGAGCCAGAACTGGGCCAACACTTCTCAAGCTTGGCCCTGGTCTGCAAGCCAGTACTGGCCCTACACTGGTTTGAATAGGGGATGATAACCTCGGCCCAGACTGGTAATCTATATTGGCTCAATACTGAATTCTAGACTGAGCCAATATGGGCCCAAGATTGGCTCAACACCGAACAACCCAGGCTCGGCTGACCCACACTGACCCGAATGTAGGCCAATACTGATAAAGCAGAGCCTCGGTTGCCCAGTACGGGCCCGAGATTGGCTCAACACCGTACAATCCAGGCTCGGTTGCCCATGATGGCTCGTGCTTGGCCCCTTCGTTCAAGCCTGGCATCTCCAATATGGGTAATAACTCTTTTGTCAAAATGTCTGTTAGTACGTGCGTTACCAAATTTTTGTGGGCGGACTAGCTAGAAAACTAGAATGAATATTAAAACAAAATTTCACATTTAATTTTTAATTTGGTGCATGAAGTTAAGAGCTGATTAGATTTTAGTTGAAATTGAATGCAAAATTAAGGAGGGGGGGGGGTAAAAATTAAAATTATAAGATTTTCAAACTAAAATAAAAATATATATATACTATAAAATGAACCATTAATAAGAAAAAGAGTTATTATTTTCTTCTGGAGCTAAAATTGAGGGGATCAAAAAAATAAAACTATCAATTATATGTTGTAGACCTTTAAATCGATTTGTACGAAATTTCGCATATGCAGCACCCTATATAACCTTATGAAAATTACTCATTATGTGAAATTGATACTAGCCAAAAAAAAGGGGGGGGGGTGGTAAGCAGAAAAAGTCCGAGCATGGCTTATTCCCTGAGCTTCTACTAGCTTTAGAGCTTCTGCTTGAAAAATGGAGAAAACATTTCCTAAATAATTTTATTGAGATTTTAAGATAATATATTTATTATTACCTCAGGAACTCATTTCTGGTGAGTACGTGGATTGCGACCACGGGGTTATCCGAGCTAAGTCTGACATTGCTTCCACTTACTTGTGTCAGGCTTATCTTTTTTCTTTCCTATACGGCCTCCCTCGGCCAACTCTTGTTTTTTTTTACCGACCCCGACGCTATTAGGTTTTCGAGGGCTAGGAGTTGATTTCCTTTTTCATTATTCTTTTCTTCAACATGTGGAAGGCAACGGGAAACCACCACATTACAAATCCCGAGAATATGCATCATGACGGACGGATTGTTGCATCAAACCAGTCTTAGGACTGTATATTCAATGATGATGATGATGATATTTATTATACTTATGGGCATAAATGAACAATTGATATTTAAGTGTATTATTTATTACTTAAGAGGGAGTCTTTAACTTAAATAATTTTTCACTTTTTTTGTTATTTAATAAATGTTCGGGGAATGATTCTTTCATTAGAATCTAATCGAGGAAAATTACTAAAAAGTGAACCGATAGAATAATCGCTATTCCTTATTTAGAGTTAAAAGACATTGGATGGATGGCCAATACAAGTTCAGTCTTGTTTTAGACTAGTAGAGATTAATTTCTTTTACTCTAGTAACGGCCTTTTGACTCTATTAAACCGAAATGAATAGCACATTTAGATAAAATATATTTTCAAACAGAAATCGAAGAAAGGTGATATTTCTAATAGAATAGTTTAATAATTAAAATGAGATATTATTAATTGAAAATGGGCCCAAAATTAAGATGAGAGTTTTTTCGTAAATAATTATAAATTATTTTATTAATTCTATATGTATATATATATGAAATTAAGGTTTTGTCTGTACATTGATCCAAATCACGCCAAATTGTGGTTGCACACATTTCAAGCAAAATTATGAACGAAAACACCCTCAACAAAATTCATGTCTGTCTGTATGTCCGTTTCCGTGGTTTCCGCGAAAAATTGCTCACGATTCACGTAAAAACGGCTAAATGGATTATTATGAAATTTCATATTTACATCAGATGTCTTCTAAATTACGTTTTTAGCTATATAATGTTTTGATATTTTGACCCCAAAAGGGGATTTGGGGGGCGCACTAATAAAAATTAGCAAATAACTCCTAAACTATTAACCCTACCGCAAATGTTATTATAAGCAAAGTTCTAGGGGATGTGATTTCTGACAACTTTTGTTTAAAAAAAATCCGCCAAATAACCACCCAAAAAAGGGGGGCGGTCGAAATATTAAAATTTTTGCTCTTGGACCAAACTCAACTAAATTTTCAATACATAATCTGTGGGTCACTTCTTCTTCTTCGAGTGCCATACCAGAAACTGGTGTCGGCTTCTCTCCACATTTATCTGTGCTGAGTGTGTTTAGTTGTTTTACACAGATATATGGGACCTACTTTTTAACGCCGGTTCCGAACGGCTAATTTGGAGAGGTTACTAGGCAATTATACTCTTGGTAGGTTGCCATTACTTTCCAAGAGGAGGCGACTGAAAATATCTATCTGCCGAGACTCGGTCTCGTACCAGCGATCTTCGAGTCAGGGACCCAACACTCTATCCACTGACCCACAGTCGCCTCTGTGGGTCACTAGAAGGCTAGAAATTCAAAAACTAGCCACCCAAAAATTAAAATTCTTACCCTTAGAGCCAACTTAACCAAATGTTGTATACATAATTTGTGGGTCACTAGAAGGCTAGAAATGCAAACACTGGGTCAGGGTGGAGGGGGGGTTCAGGTGAGGATCCAGAGTCTTAGTGGGGTGACGCGAGTGGGGCTACGGGGATGCGCACGGGGTGGGGTGGTGTTGCGGGGGTGGGGATAGTATGGTGGAGTGGGGAAGGGTGGAGGCACGGGGTGGTGGGTGGGCGGGTCAGTGTGGAGTGGGGGGTTCAGGTTAGAGTTCAGGGGTAGTGGGGTGGTGAAGTGGTGGTTTGGGGGGTCCAGGGGGCGTGCCTTGCAGCTATTAAATATAATAGAGGGACCAGGTGTATGGTAATGTCCTATGGATGGCCACATCAGTTTATTTCAATTTATTTATTATCTATTTAAGAGTTCACATAAATATTTACGATAGGATAGAGAAAATGGAGTTTTAAATGTAATTTTAATATTCAAGAATCTTATATTTTAATTTCCTAATGAAATTTTAACAAACTTTCGAATAAAAAAATATGAGACGTGATCCTCATTTTGAACTTGTCTCTCTTATATCTTCCTGAACTCGTTCAAAATGCAAATATTGAATATTAAACGAGTTTATAAGTAAGTCTATCTAATAATATTAATTACCAAATTGAATGGGGCCTAATTAATTTAATAAGCCCCTCCCTTATTAGGGTTGCAATAATTTTATTTTTAATTTAAATAAATTATTTATTTAGTTTTCTAATTTTAAAACTACGTTTAATTGGGTTATTAAAATAATGAGGGAAATTTTATGAATGTGAAAAAGAGACTTATCAAGTGGGAAAATTTGTTTTTATTAGGTCACTTAGGGCGGCGCGCAATAACGCAAATGGCGGCTGCGATTTCAGTCGTTTTGCCAAAATGGACAAAGTTTGGCTACAAAACTGGACTTAGTGCTGAGTTTTATTTGTAAATTGGGGGTGGAAAAGAGCGACAATGATATGGAGAAAGAGAGAACAAAAGAGAACTAGACAGAGAACAAATAAACACACACACAGTACTTATAAGTATACGGATGGAGTGAAAAATGAGTTTATTTTTCTTCCAATAATAAAAATATCCTCTTGGAAAAAAAAGGGAGGGAAATATCAAACACAAAAAACATGACTGACATCAATAAAATTAGAAATACACATACACATTGCTTTTTAAGGGAATCAATATTGTAGCTCGTAAACTAAATAAGATAAAAACTAAACATTCAAAAGTTATTTGTAGTAAATTGAAAGTTTTTGCCGAGAGTAGCAGAATTTTTATATATTGAAGGAGACAATAAAAGAGTGTGTCTTCTGCTCGAATAAATAAACATATAAAAAATGTTGATCTCCAATGCTTTGGGGGGCGGTCGCCCCCATCGCCCCCTCCCATCATAAATTTATGAATTCATAAATTAATTCCTGTGAATCCATTGTAATAGACTGATGAAGAGGGCAAAGCCTTCGAAACTATAGTCTCGTTATAAATAAATAAAATTTATAATTCCAGCAGAAGACACACACTTTTATTGTCTCCTTCAAGTTATATGTAGAGTACAAGATCCCGATTTAGGTCGACCTTCATTTATCGAGATTCCTAACGAAATTAATATTTTGATAATATCTACTCTTATTAAACGAGCAAAAATTGTTTGTTTATATATTTGTTTGTATCATTGTTCTATTTTGAAAACGGCTTTACCGATTTTGATGAAACAAATTCTATTAACAAGTTTTGAGTATGAGAAAACGATCTGGCTAGGTCTGGACCTCGACAAATTTCATCTTAATTGATCTTTTCTTAATTAAATTAATTATTGATAGATGAAAATCTCAATAAAAAAGTTTGTTTACATTTTTTTCAATTATGTTTTATTTATTAATTGGTTTTTTAATTTTAAAACACACTAATAGGTTATAGCAAATATTAATATATATATTAAAATTGGGAATTTTTTGTTTGTTTTTAATTAACAGGTGTCTAAATCATAACAAAACAGGTGTGTTTACAAATAAAGTTGTTGAAGTTGCTTTTTTTTATATAACTTGGAAACAAATCTTATTTAATATTATGTTTTTATTTCAGATCCTATACGACAATTTTTATTATTATTATTTTCCTATTTATTTTTTTAGAATGGAGTGAAAAATGAGTTTATTTTTCTTCCAATAATAAAAATATCCTCTTCGAAACAAAAAAAAAGGTGGGGGGGAGGATATATCAAACAGAAGAAACATGACTGAAATTAATTTAGAATTCCGCGGAGTAAACTCGCGAGCAAATCCACTCAACGGAATTTTTAACAAATTATAAGTAAATTTGTTTTTCTAGTATATTTATACAAATATAGAAAATTATCAAATTAATTAAATTAATCTTAAGATAATCTCGCTAAGTATTCTCTAAATTTCGCTTTATAAAAACATCTTTGAATTTCTCTTTGAATTTCTTAAGATTAATTTAATTAAAACATGACTGACATCAATAAAATTAGAAATACACATTGCTTTTTTAGGAAATCAATATATATTGCAGCTCGTAAACTAAATAAGATAAAAACTAAACATTCAAAAGTTAGATATATTCATTTAACAGCAAATCGAAAATCGCATTGAAATTTTAACAAAACAATGCTTAGCCCGTCCCCGAAGAACACATATCAATATAATAGTTTTAGTATTCGTTTTTTTAACAATATTATTTAATTAGATAGTCGCCCTACAATATTATTTAGCAGTATAATATTTTAAAAGTAAGCAATAGATATCCACTAATTTCATATAATATATAGGGACTTTCAAAATTCGCGTCTAGATGATTTTTAAAAATAAAACATCTAAATACTTTGATTTTTCTAATGTTATTTATTTTTATAAAAATACTAGATGCAAGGCCCTCATGCTAGCTAGCTAGCTAGAGGGCACGCCCCCTGGACCCCCAGCCCACCTCCAACCCTAGACCACCACCCCAACTCCATCCCCACCCTAATCCCCCCTCCAACCCCCGAAAACCCTCCATCACCCCCCGCACCATGCGCCCATGCTCAACCCCCGACCCCCCCCCCCACCCACCTCGGACCCCGCACCCCCCCCCCCCGGGCCCTCCAACCCTGCTCACCACACCCCCACCTAGCCCCCTGGACCACCACCACCGCTACACCCCTTGGGCCCCCCGCTACACCCCTGACCCCCCTGCAACCCCACCTTACTTCGCCTCACTCCACCCCCATTCCAACCCGTGCACCCCATAGCCTAACCCATGCCCATTCCATTCCACCCCCGCACCCACCCTCCGCACCCAGTTTTTGCATTTCTAGCCTTCTAGTGACCCACAGATTATGTATACAAAATTTGGTTGAGTTTGGTCGAAGAGAAAGAATTTTCATTTTTTTACCCTCCCCCCATTTTGGGTTGTTAGTTTATCGATTTCTATCTCTCTAGAGGCCCAGAGATTATGTATACAAAATTTGGTTGAGTTTGCTCCAAGGGCAGGAATTTACATTTTTTCACCCTCCCTTTTTTGAGTGGGTTTTTGGGGAAATTTTTTTAAATAAAAGTTGTCAGAAATCACATTCCCTACAACTTTGTTTATCATAAAATTTGCCGTAGGGTTAATAGTTTAGGAGTTATTTGATAATTTTCATTCGTGTGCCCCCCCCCCCAAATCCCCTTCTGGGGTCAAAATATCAAAACGTTATATAGCTAAAAACGTAAGTTAGAAGACATCTCATGTAAATATGAAATTTCATAATAATCCCTTCACCCGTTTTTACGTGAATCGTGAGCAACTTTTCGCGGAACCCACGGAAACATACACACATACAGACAGACATACAGACAGACATGAATTTTGTTGAGGGTGTTTTCGTTCATAACTTTGCTTGAAACGTGTGAAACCAAAATTTGGCGTGATTTGGAGCAATGTACAGACAAAACCTTAATCTATATATATGTATATAAAATTAAGGTTTTGTCTGTACATTGGTAAAAAATAATTAAACCTAATTCTACTTAAAGATCTCTTTACAAGGCTACTCATACTCTATGATAAAAAAATACGTTTTATCTTTGATCTATCAGAAAATTCGATCCTCCCCAAAATATTCATCAATAAAATAGTTTTGGAATTCTATATCTCTATGTTCACCGACCTCCAGGTCAAAAGGCTTAGCCGGTTGATTTGAAATTTGAAACATATACTCCTGAGGGGTCAAGTAACCGGTGTGATCCATAAAAAGGAAACTTTTAGTCCCAGGAGAATCTTTTGCATTTTTCCCTATTCTTATTCCAAGTTCTAATAAGAAAACTTTAATTGAATTTTTTCTACAAATTTAAATTTAATCTTTTTAAAACCCAAAAACAGTTTAACATAATACAATTTATGACAAAATTTGTGTAACCACCATTACTGGCTCCCGTAGACTGAATTTTGAGACCGACATTATTTCCTCCTATTTTCGTACAAATTTTGACATAACTTCGTTATTTTTTATTGGATCTTGAAAAATAAGATGTCATCCTGTTCACATTAAATATTGGAACTTTTCATCGAATTTTGATGTAGGGAATCACGCCATGAAGTCTTGAAACGGTTTTTCTCAACACCTTTGTATATGTGATAATCTATATATATATATATATATAAGTTATACGTTGATTCTGCTGATCTCTGCACTTTCTATGACGTCAGTCAAACTGCCACCGCGGATATTTCATATAAGTCGCCTGCCCTCAGACTCGGAGAACATTATTGCTCCATTAAAGTCGGCCGGTGGCTAGTGTCCTAACGCCCTTTTCTTAAATTCAGGATTTTATTTAAATCACTGACAAATTCAATACAACTCCATACAAATTCAATCCAAGTTGTAAACTCATTCAATTAAAAAACCCAAACGTTCATTGTACGTTTGTTTAAATTCGGGATTTAACTATAAATCACTGACAATAACCACTAAATCCTTGTTTGACTGTGACTACAAGTGTATGTAATCTTTCTTCAATAAACAAATAAATGTAATAAGTCTTTTGAATTGCTTTTTAAAAACTTACACCCTCGACCACAAGACTTATTTTATGCAGTCGCGGATCTGCATGAATTTGGGCCACTAAAACTCAAATTCGGGGATTTTCACCAAAAATTTACCTACGAAGAAAGAAACCAGCATACGCCCACGCACACATCCAGCTTCGAGTTGACATCATCCCTAGCGACGAGTTACGTCACCTCCCAGGGAACAACAACAAGCTGCCTGTCTTCAAGGACAATAACACCCAGCTGTTATCAGTGTTGTGCAAAGTGTCAAGTGCAAATTGGATTAAGCAGCCAGCCAATGTGAGTCACAATTAAATAAATAGAATAACTTTAAACTTTTCAAACAAATACAAGGAATATCTCAAAAATAAAAAAAAAATAAAATAAAAATATAAATAAATACAATTTATAAAAAACTCAGATTTCACTTCGAAATACTGACAAAAAAACTAAATAAATAAACTCTTAAACTTTAAATAATAATAAATAAATAACTTCAACTTTATTTTAAATAAAAATATTCGGGTTTCATCACTGAAACACCGACAGCCTTTTCAACAAAATAAATAATTAATAATTAATAATTAATCATCAAAAAAAAATCAAATCAAATCTTCAAAACTTACATTAATAAATATTTTTCTTAAGGTAAATTTAAGTAAATAAAAATTAATATTGAATAAGTAAATAAAATACGTTAAATTATTATAATAAAATACATTGCTAGTATTATAATAACTTGTTCCAATTACCGTTCGTTGTTCGTTTAGATAGGAAGGACTTCTAGCCCTAATTCCAAAATTTTTTCATTTAAAAGAAACAAATCAAAAATGCCTAACCAACCCCTTATCAGACCTTCTTCACTTTCGAATCTACCGACAACATCAGCAACCAACACTCAAACTTATCAAACTCTCCCCACTCAAAACCTACCCCCTCAACCTTCACCCCCTTCAACCTTCACCCCCTCAAGCACCACCCCTCCAAATGCAACCTCCACAACAACCCTTTAAAAGGGAATACCTAGATATGATCCCTGATTTTACAGGCGATCAACAAATATTACCCAGATTTATCGAAATCTCGGATAAAATAATCTCCAAATTTTATAACTTTACTGATGTAGATGATTTTCAAAATGATGTGATTATCCATTCAATAGTTTCAAAAATTAAAGGCGAAGCTGCCAACAAATTAAGCAGCTACAATACTAGAAATTGGGATGATTTAAGAAGCTTCCTAATAGAAACGTATTCAGATAAAAAGGATGTCTACACTCTCACTTTAGAGTTAACATCCACCAGACAAAATCAAACCCAAACACCTTTCGAATTCCATGACCAAGTGTCTACAAAATTACAGCAAATTATTTCAAAAATAGAATTAAATTTCGACGAAAATGAGAAAAGATCATTGCAAACCTTTACCACAAATTTAGCCTTGCGAGTATTATTAAGAGGACTTAGAGACCCAGTAGGCCAATCTATGAGGACTAAAAACCCCCAAAGCTTAGGAGATGCCCTAAATATGCTCACTAACGACTTCCAATATGAAGCCAGGCTAACAACACAAAAATTTGGTCCTTCTAACACACCTACTAATAAACAATATTACCAAAAACCAAACACACCATTCAATCCAGTTAGAACCTCAACACCTTTTAGCAGAGGTCCTGCTACACCAAACAACCCACCCTTCCGGACTCCGCATAACCAACAAAACCTATCTAACACACCTCACACACAACAAAATCACTTCCCAAGGAAATTATTCTCACCAAGACCCTCTCCTCCAACCAATAAATTTAGCAGCCAAAGCCCCAGCCATTTCCCCTCAAAATTCAATCGACCTAATTTGAACCACCACGAGGCACAAGCCGATCCAAATGAGGTAAACTTCGATGAATACACACATGAATATACACCTGACTACACATCAGATTATACACCCGAACACGATCCCGGTAATTTTTTAGAGGAAATAGCCTCGGAAAATCTACCAACAGCCGACCCACCTACGACCGACGAGAACTAGAGCAGATAGATTCTCTCGATTCTCCTTCCCTACCATACATCCTCCATCCAACAACAAACCGAAAAATTTTTATCGACACTGGTAGCACAAACTCTTTCGTTCAACCAGAAATTGCTAGCTATTTTCACGCGGACTCTATTAAAAAAAAAATCTATTCTCATTCGAACTCGACATGGCACTAGCCAAGGAAAATATTGCGTAAATAGCCCATTCTTTGAAATTTTTCGAACAAACACACCTCTAAATTTCCATATATTCGATTTCCACGATAATTTCGATTATCTCCTCGGGCTAGATAATTTGAAAAAATTACGCGCAAAAATTGATATAAAAAACAACCGCTTAATAACCTCTAGGAACTCTTTCGAATTAAAATTTTTAAATACTCAATCTAAAGACAAATACCTGGCAGCGATTGAAGCGTCAAACGCCGCCATTCCTGAAGAAACGTTAAAAAATTTGAATAGTGAAGAAAAATACAAAATTAAAAAATTGATAACAGATTATAGAGACATAATTTATCGCGAAAACACGCCTTTAACATTTACAAACCAAATTAAACATCGGATCCGCACCACCGATGATGAACCAGTTTACTCAAAAAGCTACCGCTATCCGCAAATTTATAGAGAAGTAGTTTCTAAACAAATTTCGGATATGCTCGAACAAAAAATTATTCAACCTTCCTTCTCCCCATGGTCATCCCCTGTATGGGTAGTGCCCAAAAAACTTAGCAAAGACGGCAAACGAACATATCGTACCGTCATTGACTACCGCCAACTAAACAAGAAGACAATAAGCGACAAATACCCAATACCCAATATCACCGACCTCCTTGATAAATTAGGCAGAAGTCGTTACTTAAGTACAATAGATTTATCTAGCGGCTTCCACCAAATCGAGATGGCAAGCGAGGATGTTGAAAAGACGGCTTTCAACACGGAACAAGGGCACTTCGAGTTTTTGCGAATGCCTTTTGGTCTTAAAAACGCACCAGCCACCTTTCAGCGAGCCATGGACAATGTCCTCCAGGGTATCCTTAACAAATTTTGTCTAGTCTATGTAGACGACATTATTGTCTTCTCCCCAAGCCTCCAGGAACACATCACCCATTTAAAAACAGTTTTCGACCGGCTTCGTAAAGCCAACCTCAAAATTAAAATTGAAAAATGTGATTTCCTCCAGAAAGAAGTCCCATTCTTAGGCCACATAGTCACACCTGAGGGAATTAAACCAAATCCTGACAAAATCTCCGCCATACAAAATTACCCACTACCAACCACCGAGAAACAGGTTAAATCATTCCTAGGTTTAATCGGGTATTACCGAAGGTTCGTTAGCGATTTCGCCCGAATAACGAAACCCCTCACTCGGACTCTGAAAAAAGAAAACAAAATTAACCCGAAAGACCCCGAATTCATTAACGCTTTCGAAAAATGCAAAACTCTCTTAATTAATGAACCCATCCTGATCTATCCTGATTTTAACAAACCCTTCACACTCACCACTGATTCGAGTAATTTTGCCATAGGCGCGGTTCTTTCACAGAAAAATGATTCAAATTCGGACTTACCAGTAGCATACGCCTCTCGTACGCTAAACTCCCACGAACAAAACTATTCCACGGTCGAGCGCGAGCTTTTAGCCATAGTCTGGGCAACCCAGTATTTTAGGCCCTACCTATTCGGTAGAAAATTTAAAATTATCACGGACCACAAACCCCTCGTCTGGTTAAAATCAATGAAAAATCCCAATGCCAAATTCATTCGCTGGCAGATAAAACTCAGCGAATACGATTTCGATATTGAACATCAAAAAGGAAAGTTAAATCGCGTAGCTGACCCACTTTCCAGAATAAATTTTAACCCACTAGTAACCGACCCTGAACCCACATTAGAAGAGTACATGAATCAATTTAACGATTGGGCAACTAACCCAGAAAACTTTCGAACCCAACCCGAACCAAATCCTGTGAATCCAGTAAATATTCCCGCAACACCTAACGTTCTCACAACACCTGAACCTGAACCTGAACCTGAAAATCTATCAGACTCAGAAAGCAATCACTCCTCAGACTCAGACGCAACCACAGAAATTCTAGAAATTCCCCGACTTGACCAGCCCCTAAACAAATTCAAAAACCAATTAATAATAAAAGTAGTACCATTTTCCACCCAACTAATAAAGATCGAAAAACTATTCGGAAACAAAAAACAACGATTTCATATTAAACTAATAAAAAATAATATTGAAAGAGAAATTTGCCAAATTATTAAAGAGTATTTAGTCCCTAATATTAAATACCACTTATATTTTGAATCCCCAATCCAGGAAAAATTCATATCCATTATTCAAAAACATTTCGATAAAACAAATCTAAAATTGTATGAATGCACCACGTTGTTGAAAGATTTGCAAACAAATGAGCAACAACTGGAAGAAATCCAAAATTATCACTTAGGAAAGACCAACCACCGCGGTATCAACGAAACATTCGATAAGTTAAAACTTAAATATTATTGGCCAAAGATGAAAGATATGATTAGTGAATTTATAAACGCGTGCGAAATTTGTAAAATAAACAAATATGACAGACACCCCCTTAATGTCAAACTAAACATAACGCCCACCGCATCTAAACCTTTCGAAATTATTCACATCGATAGCTTCACTATCGGAAACCAAAAATTTCTCACAATTATAGATTCCTTTTCAAAATTTGCTCAAGCGTATAAATTAAAATCCTTAACTCGTTTCGATGTCACAAAGAAATTAATCAAATTTTTCAGTAACCATTGTATACCTCAAATTATTATATCCGACAATGGGAATGAATTTAAAAATAATACTATCCAAGAACTTCTCGAAACTTATAAAATCAAAATTCACTTCATCTGTAGCCAACACCCCCAATCTAATGGAAACATTGAAAGATTCCATTCTACTATAGGTGAACATTTAAATATTCTAAATTCCGAACCCCAATTTAAAAATAACACCATTTCAGAAAAAATGTCTTATGCATTAATGGCCTATAATAACACCACTCATTCTATAACAAAATTATCTCCCCTCGAAATCGTAAATGGTCATATTAACACTGAAAATTATCTAGAACAAAATTTAGAAGAAAAAATAACTTCAAATTATGTTCAGAACCACATAGAAAAAACCAAAAAGTTATATGAAATAGTTAAAGCAAAATTAGAGGAGAATAAAGAAAAAACTACCTCAGATAGAAACAAAGATAGGGAAAATTTACCCCCAATCCCAGAGACAGTATTCGTAAAAAACAAACAAAAGTGTATCAAATCAGGAAGTAAATTTAAACGCGAAAAATTAAAATCAATAGATAAAAATTTAAAAGTCGGACAAATTATTCCCCGACACCATAAACAGACCACGAAAATTCACTTGTCCAATATAAAAAGACCTACTAAATCACGAACAATTGTAGGATCGCCATCATCGCCCACGCCGTCGTCTTCGGACTGATTGGACTGACAACAGCACAAATAGAGGAGATGGACAACTCCGGCTATTTCTTGACAAAATTCAAAGAAACCCGACTCTTCGACACTTACCACTATGTACACTATGCTTTCAACCTGTTACCTATCCATGACGAATTCAGTAAGCTATCTCTAGCAAGTAATAATCTAAAAAACATAACCCCTTCCAAATTTTATAAAGAACACACCTCCTATTTCAAACTACTTGATCACAACTTAAACTCTTTAAAAATCAAAACACAAAACCTGAATAGAAATAACAGAGAAAAACGAGGCATAATTAACGGACTAGGCAGCCTAATTAAAACTATAACGGGAAATTTGGATAATGAAGATAGAGAAAGGTACGACCAAATTCTAGAAAACTTAAATAGAAACCAAAATAAACTCCAAATTCAAAATAATTTAATATTAAAATCCTTTAACAACTTAACCGAACAATTCAATCGCCAATTAGATAAAATCAATCTAAACCAAGAAAATTTCAAAAATATGTTATCACTAGTAGACTCGCAGCTAAAAAGAAACAGTGAGCAAGGACTAATTAACCTAATCTCACAACTAATAAGTACTCTAAATTCAATATTAATCACGATCGAGAACATTGAAACTGCATTATCATTCTGTACAATAAATATTCTACATGAATCGATAATCACATTTAACGATTTAAAAGAAATTTTGGAAATCAATAATTCAAACATTAAACTAGGAAACTATTGGGATGCTATAACCTTCATTCGCCCCATTTGCAAAACCCACCAAAATTACATTGATATTATATTAGAAATACCCACCTACCAAAAGACAGAAAGTAACGTCCTCCAATTAATACCATTACCAGTAATTAAAGACAACAAAATCTTCTTGTTAAACGAGCCACTACAAACAGTGATAACCATAAAAAACGAATTGTACTCTGTAACTAATTGTATATTAAATAATGAAATAAGTTATTGTAAGCTATCAAACACTGTAGAATCAAATTGTGTAAAGAATATTTTGATAAAACAAACTAACGAAAATTGTGAACTTATAAAATTAAAGCATTTTCCCACATATATTGTCGTACCAAACTCCAACCAAATCATAATCTTTGTAACAGAAAGGCAAATCCTTGTCAAATGCGATGGAATAAACAAATATTTAAATTTCGGACTTTATAAAACCAAAAATTCAAATTGTTCAATCAATAATAATAATATCGTAACTTATAAAAACCAAGTAGAAGAACTACCAACCTTTGATATAAAATTAAATAAATTAACTGAAACTCAAAACAAGGAGTTAACATTCCACAACATTACAAGGATTGAAATATCTGAAACCAAGTTAGACCAAATCGACGAAATTGAATGGTTCTCCCACAAAACAAACAATATTATAACAATTCTATTAATAATAATGTTAACTATCGGAGTTATAATATTGTTAACTAGAAATAAAATAATTAAATTGTATAAAATCTATAGGGAACCACTCAATGAAGTCAAAGAGGCTAACGAAAGTTTAGAGGAAATCAACCCCTAAACTTTCGTCTTGTGGAGGGACGAGTTATATTGTTGATTCTTGCTGATCTCTGCACTTTCTATGACGTCAGTCAAACTGCTGCATCAGCGGGATATTTCCTATATAAGTCGCCTGCCCTCAGACTCGGAGAACATTATTGCTCCATTAAAGTCGGCCGGTGGCTATGTCCTAACGCCCTTTTCTTAAATTCAGGATTTTATTTAAATCACTGACAAATTCAATACAACTCCATACAAATTCAATCCAAGTTGTAAACTCATTCAATTAAACCCAAACGTTCATTGTACGTTTGCTTAAATTCGGGATTTAACTATAAATCACCGACAATAACCACTTAAATCCTTGTTTGACTGTGACTACAAGTGTATGTAATCTTTCTTCAATAAACAAATAAATGTAATAAGTCTTTTAATTGCTTTTTAAAAACTTACACCCTCGACCACAAGACTTATTTTATATATATATATATGTCTCTTTTAGTATCTTATAGAAATGACCTCCGAGGATGTTATCCGGTTGATGCCAAGTGAAAAGAACCCGGCGGATGAGGATATTATGAAAACACAGCAAACCGGTCAAATTAACGACTAATTAATACCTTCTCTCTGTTAAATAAAGTAAACTGTTAATAAGTGCTCAGTATTAAGTTGAATATAAATTAAAATAATTCATATACCTACTTAATGTTAGAAATTAAGTATAGAGTAAATAAAAATTAATACATGTAATAAATCAAGTTAAAATTAACCAATTCTAATTCTTTTGAGACCGATTTATTTTTAAAAATTAATAATAATAATTATTATTATAATCATAAGTCAAGTATAATTGATTCAAGTCAATAGAGATCTTATTACGAGTTCCTTTTTAGATCATGTGCATCAAGAACTAAGTTTTCAAAGCAAAATTCTCTATAAATTGGAAATGGTAAAATCAATGTTTCTTAACGTGATAAAAATAAAGCCACTGATGATGAAGATAATAATTCTTTTGGGGCTATGAAATTATGTCCCTAAATCAGTGATTTTGCTTTTTGTATTTGCGTTACTATTTTATTATCGATTTCAGCTACCCCCCCCCCCCCCCATTCAAAAAAATGCTAAAAAAAGAAAACAAAAAATATACTTTAAAAATATAGAGGTAACATTATAAGAACTTATTTATTGTTTATCTGTAGGTATATAGTATGTTTGTTGATGTAGGTTTTTAATTGACTTCGTTTCAACAAAAGTTTTTTCGACTTTTATTCATTGATTATATGCTGCCCAAAGTTATTCCGAAGAGAATCGCTAAGAACGTATATATGTATAAATACTGTGTAGACTTGGTTAAGGAATTTTTTAAGGAATGAATTGATACAGTATTGCGAAGAAGAGGTTCCCAACCTGAACTAATGACCACAATTAAACGGCGGAAGCTTGGCTTGAATATTATGATCATTTTATGGGTAACGAACACAAGAGTAGCGTCTTTTTTAGAAACTCATCTTGGGGCAGGTAGATGTACGTAGCATTGTGGCAAAATTGAAGAATTGATTTCATTAGTTTTTAAGGAATTTGGTGTTGGTACTTGGTGAAACATTTTTTAAAATTATTGGATAAAAATAATTGGTAGGTTTCACATTAAGATACAAAAAAATAAAACGAATTTATTTTTGGAGAATCTTTAATCTCGATATATACCTTTTCTCCCTCAACTAATTTTAAATATTTACCCTTTTGTTATCTTAAAAATAAATTTTACCATTGAGTTGTATTCAAATTCGAAATCCTCATTTCTCAAAAGGCCACTCAAAATTAAACAAAAGTAGACTCCCTCTACCTTTTCTCCCTCCACTAATTTTAAATATTTACCCTTTTGTTATCTTTAAAAAATAAATTTTACCATTGACTTGTATTCAATTTCGACTTATCCAGGTCAGTTACTTTCTGTTTCTCCTGAAGATGGGTTAGTCACCCGAGGAAATATATATATCGAGATTAAAGATTCTCCAAAAATAAATTCATTTTATTTTTTTATATCTTAATGTGAAACCTACCAAGTATTTTTATACAATAATTGATTTCATGTCTAATACTTGAAACTTTTTTGAAATGCTACCAGAAACTACTTCCGAAGTCCGAACTGGATAAAGCAGAAAATATTTTGGTAGTCATTTTTTGGTTTTTAATCATAAAATATATTATTAGCCCGGCTCTGGTCAATAAGCGATTTAGCAAGTCTGGCTTGAATTCCGGCGATGGTCAATAGATGATTCATGTTTTTTAACTAATTATTATATACAACGGTCTCATTTTTTAACCGACTTCAAAAAAGGAGGTTTTCTATTCGACTGATTTTTTTTTTTTTTGTGTCTATCTTACCTCATATCTCCGCCAATTGTGAACCGATTTTGATTATTTTTTTTGCATTGGGTTCAGTCTAGCTTCCCATTGGTCCCGTTTTTTTTTTCATTCGTATTGGACCTTTTTTGTTATGTATGTACAGTACACGCATAACTTCTTTGTTTATGGGCCGATTTCGATGATTCTTTTTTTATTGTAAAGGGGGTACCTTAGGGGGTGGAACCATATTAATTTGGTCAAGTTCTGATAATATGATCAATTATAAAATAACGTAAATCTCCAATTCTTATGAGCAAATAATCGAAATTATAATAAATAAAATCTTTTATAAAAAAAATCTTATAACATTCATTTAAAACCCGCAAACGTTTCGAGAGAATGTCTATATTAATGAATTGAATTTTATTATCATTTTCTTCAAAATTAAATGCAACAAATAAAATAATAATAACTTAAAAATCAAATAAAATACACTAAAAGGTATAAAGTAATTATTTTATTTAGTTACAACTAAACGACGAAATATTAACATGAAATTACTTTTTGAAGTCGGTGCCAAACATATATATTATATGAATTGCACTCGACGGATCTTACTTAGTACGTTTGGAGGGTACGCTCGATTATATAGTTTGTTTGGCACCGACTGGTAACTAAATAAGATAATTATTTTATACCTTTTAGTGTATTTTATTTTATTTTTAAGTTATAATTATTTTATTTGTTGCATTTAATTTTTTTGAAGTCGTTTTATTTATTTTTTTTATTTTTATAAAAATTATTGCGTTGTTAAAGGGTTAAGTAATAGAACAGAGTATTGAATTCAAGTGATGATTTCAATAAAAAAAAAAAAAAAAAAAAAAAAAAAATGGGTTAAATCAAAAAATGAAATTTTCATAAAAATCTAAAAAATGATTTTATTGAAATTAAATAAGAATTTCTCAATCAAAAGGTTTTTGTAAGAGCATAGATTATTATAGACTCAAAAAAGAAAAAGGTGAGCTTTTTTAAAAATTTCCCTTTCAATTTAATTTTAGAATAGTAGTTTTATTAATTTGCATTTGAAAGTTTGATGACTATAATAATACACATATTTTGCTGGGTTTCGAGATAGCATTTTGTACCTACAAAAAAAATAATTAATTACCTATCTAAATGTTTATTAGCTGATATTAAATGCTATTAAGAAATGTATTTTAAAAAAATATCTACCTCATTATTAAATTAAAAAGAAAAAAAAAACAATTAAATTATGCAAAAATAATTGATTTGGTTTTCTTTCCACTCTCAACAGAGTATAAAATGTATGACAATCAAATTCCTGAGACAGACCGGCTCTTCGCTCGATTGACCCACCAGTTCGATTTCACTAAGAAATTCTACTGGTGTATAATATAGATAATAAAATAAAAAATTAAAATAATTTTTTTTATGAATTATTTTTTGATAAAAAGAGGGAAAATATCGATATCTAAAGAAAAAAAATTATACCAAAAAAAGTGCATTTCTATAAAAAGCAGACCACTAAACAGTCAAAGTGCCAGATAAATATCTCTGCATTTGAGTTACCTACCGGAAAATTAAATTTCCAACAAGTTTTTTTTAAAAAAAAATTAAAAAATAAAAGAAATTTAAAAAGACAAGAATCGCTGAGGCATTTTAATTAAAATGGAGAAACTAATATTTTTTGAACTAATCTATTATAAATCAGCAAACAATAATAATTCTGATCAAACTTATAAAGAGAATTAAAACTTAAAATGCCAATCTTTTGAAATGGTTTCAAACAAATTAAGTAAAGATTTATGAAATTATTTTGTTTTTCAGTCGAACACGATTTGTGGATTTCTTAACCAATGCATCACATTTTAAAGAAATATTAGAAAAGAAAATTTGTTTGTCCTGATTGACTTTTACCTTTATGGCACATAATGTACCCGTTGAAGGAAATATCTGAAATGGAATGTCGGTAAATAAAATAAAGAACGAAAAGGCGAAATCTTGCGGTTTTGTTGTTTGCATGTGAGCAATCTAAATCTAAACAGAAGAGAACAAATAAAAAAGCCTTTTGGCGATATCTAGAATAAGAAAGTAAATTTAAAATGAATGTTGTTTTTTTTTTTGTATTTTAATCGGGTTAGAATTGCACTTGTGATTCAATTCAAAGTGAAACTTTATTTAAAGAGAGTGAACGCGTTTAGATACACTTACATACAGACATAGAATATAAAAATACATATATTTTAAGATATAGATGGATATAGATAGAGCTGATTTATTTATTATGTGGGCTTGATCTACAAAAACAAAACGTAGAAAAAGGCAACAAGAATGGTTAAAAAAAGAAAATTAATTCGGGAGGAATTAAAGCAATTTACAAAAATAACATATAATATAATAAAATCCTGAATTATTTTACCTAATATTTATTATATATTTGTATTAATTATTTATTTTCAATTTTTTTCATTAACTCCCTTTTCAGATATTGACCTGTGAATATTGAGATTTATAGGGTTTCGGTCATTTTTGAAAAGCTCTAGAAAAAAAAACGAGTGCATTCCCAGGACTACAACTTATACTGCAGGTAGTTATATAAGTATACAACACAGAAACTTATTATTAGTGAGTCTCCTTTTCTTCATAAAAATTTAGGGATTTAAAAAGTAACGATTTATACATTTTTCCGAGTTTTTACAGAAAGAGTTTGACTAATTATCTTGCATGATAGAAAAATTAAAATAATGTATATCTGAAGTTCATTTCATGCTGATCACACTGGATTTTGAAGTATCCTGCTATCTTTAAAAATAGCTTGGCAATTAAACTTTCCGCAAACCATGTTTTTCATTAAAATATGCCCAACCACCATTTTCAAATGGCTGCCAAAAAAAAAATACGACATAAATTTTTTTCAAGTACCGTTTTGTGACTATCTACCTATAGGGAACTTATGATAAAAAAATCAGAAAAATATAAAATCATGAGCAACAAATTTTATTTATATTGGGCGATTTGAAATGGATTGACCCAAAACTGATTTGGATGATCGTCCCTTTTTCTTCAAATTGAGCGTAGGGGTCGCGTAGCAGAGAGCCAGCAGAGGTTTAAAAAACGATTAAAATTCAATATTCATTTTTGGTTCGATTTCAACCAAAATCTCTTCAGGTCTTATATCTAAATAGAATTTTGGTTTTTGAGCTAGAGCGTACGCAAAATTTGGTAACACGCGCACTCATGCACAAACTCACTCTCAATCTTTAACAGACATTGACAAAATAATTAATATCTCGTAAAAAGTAAATTTTTGACTTAGCTTCTAGCCTCCGCACGGAACGGTCGCACCTAGCATATAACCTCTCTATTACAACTGTCATTCATATATATAATACATATTAATTATACATATTTTTCAACTCATTTAATTCACTTCCTTGTTATGAGTGAGGAAAATGTCAGAGACAAAAATTGTGAATGAGGGGTTCGATCCAGGGCCCTCAATTGAAGAGGAGAAAATGGATCAAGATACAACTATAAATTTGGATACTACAGGATCTGAATCAGAGAAAGATGACAACGCCCAAAGTGATACGTATATTTTGACTTCCTCAAATAATAATGATCTTAAACTTACACAAACTAATCATAATAAATGTTAAGAATATTGAAAGAGAAAAAAAAATGAATTCAATGTAAATTTTTCGATGTTCAATATATACGGTTTTATTATAGACCGAAACGGCGTGAATTCGCTCAATTTTTTTTTTTATCAATATAGTTCCCCCTGTTTTTGAGATATTTCGAAAATACCAGGTAAAAAAATCTTTGTACATGCACATGGACCCCATATGGTAGAGTAATAAATCTTTATCAAGTAATGAATGTTGATTTTATTATATATAGAAAGAGAAGGAAGCAAAAATAATAATGATATATTTATTATAATATATTACTAATTCAATAAACAAAGATATATAAAATCCTAAAATATAGGAATATAATTTTTAATCTATACATTATAAATTCATGAAAATCATTTAACATATGGTAATATGAATCTAATGAATTTTGATTTACTTTCTCTTTGACTGCGAATGAATGGTGACCAATTCACAAAGAGTTGTGTCAAAAAATGAAGTCACAGATGTTCAGACATTCTGTAAAGTGAATTTCTAAAATATTTAAATTAAAAGAAATATACTTTCATTCTATTCAATTGACAATATGCATTAAATAAAAATATTGGAACAGGGAAAAAAGTAGCTTTTCAAGTACTTTCTTTGGGAAATGAAAAAAAAATATAATTGATATATAATTATTTAGCAATTGGCTTAAATTCTAGGAAATTTCTATATTTTAGTGACGTAAGTAATTAGTAATTACAAATAAATGTATTCAATAGCTAACTTATTTAAAAGAGAGTGATTTTTTGTAATAAATCGTATGTAGAATAATTTATTATTTCAATTTTTTGTGGAAAAGTAATTTATTGTAGAAATTAATTAAAAGAGTCTAACAGTTATCAGGGTAAGACTTTGGTGTAGAGTTTCGCCACCTTGAAGAATCCTTTATCATTAATGGAGCTTTAGTTGAAATAATCCACATAACAAGAGTTCCAAACAAACATCCTCTAGATACCAGAGAAAATTCAATTAATGTTATATTAACGGAATAACAGAGTTCCTTTAGTTATATAAATAGATAAAATTTAGGAGCGATTAATGTATAGCGTCATAAGAATCCTAATATACAATACAAATAATTATGATTATATAAGACAATTATTTACGTTGAAATCAAAGGAATCCAGTATTGTATTTGAAAAAGATATGTAATTAAGGTGAATAGCGAGATTATTGAAATGTATTTACGAAATGTGCAACTACTTTTAATAAAATAATTTTGGAAGATACCAATTAATATAATAACGAAAAGAGAGAAGAAAGCTGTAATTTGAATAAATAAAAGTTTAATAAAAAAATGAATGAAGGTACTAGAGAATTAGCCCAAGGACCCTGAGACCCATTTCTACCTGTTATCTATCAATTTAGATCATTAGATTAAGTGAAGATGTAAAGTGTAAAGGGACCTTCGATGGGTGAAAAAATCGTATATTTAGAAGTGAAAATTATTTTAGAAATTGCATATATGAATAATGTATTGAGCTAAACTTAATTAATAAATTAAAAGATTATTAATTGAGATTGAGGAAATGTCAAAAATTATAAATATTAATAATATAAAAGCAATATAAATGCCTAAAAATAAATTCGGAAATCATTATCTTAACAACTTTATAATTTTTCCAAAGTACTATTAAGATTATATGTTTACGTAATTTAATATTTTTACTAGTTATAAGTCAATTCCTGGTTATAGACATAAAAAATTCCATTTGGTTATATTTTGGTAGTCAAATTAATAACTTTGAAAATTTTTGAAAACTAGTACTTAACTTTTTAATTGAAAAGTTTTTGTTTTGCTGAGAGTAGCAGAGTTGTTGATTCACAAAGAGAAACAAAGAGGTTGTCCTCTGCTTGATGCAAATAAACATACACACATATATATCGAGATGATATATCTGTATATATATTATTTATTTGTTTGAGACTATAGTTTCGAAGACTTGGTCTTCATCATCAGTCTTTCTTCAATTATAAATGTTTTTCATGGAGTCAATATCATATGGATAACTTTTTAACTTTTGTCATGTTAACAAAACTGAACAACGAGACAAACATTTGTTGACAGAAACTTGGTCGTGTTTACTCACCCCTTCGGGAATCTAATCCGAGGGTGAATATATTTTATAATAATAAAATAATTTTTAATAATAAACTATCTGAATTATTTGAACTAATTATTTGATTTAGCAACAGACCACTAACTAAATATGACTAAAACTACAGATCAAATAATACGTTAATAAATTAAAATTATCATGAAAAACAAAATTATAATATTCATGTTAAATTGGATAAGGGGGGGGGGGGGGGGGGGAGAAAAATTTCCGAGACAATAAATAAAAAAAAAAAAAAAAAATATTTGATTTAAATGCTCAAGGCTTGATATAGTCTTAAAAGTAATTTTTGAAGTAAACTATTTTTCAAGCTGTTCATTTTTTTTGTTAATTCTATAAATTAATGTCTTTACTTTCAAGAACGGATGTCATTATAAATAGAAAAAAGTCTAGTCAATTTGTCAATTACAAAAGAAAATAATTCTATTACGAATTATTATTGATATTATGATTCTCCTCTCCAAGGCCAAAAAATGAAATAGCACCTTCTTATTCAAAGAAATCACTTCAAGATCACCTTTCAATAGATTAAATTAGTCAAATAAATAAATATTGACCCTCAAATAAGCTTACGACGTGATAGATCTGATCTTATTGGATTTAGAAGAAATAAAAAATTTAAGACCCTTAGAGACGATTAGTGAGTAAGTAAAGTAAAAATAAAATCTATTTGATAGAGAATGTCCGAATATTTTTTTCTTAATCGTTGTAAATTGGATTTTGAGATCAAATTATTTGCATGATTAAAACCCTAACATTTTTCAATTCGAATTCTATTCTATTTAGGCTTTAGAAATTTCCTTTGAATTATTAAATTATAAAGTTTATCAATACGAATAGGGACAAACGAAGGAATTTCATAAAAATTTGACCTTATCAATGGCGGTTGGTGACTTTTCAACCAAGGGATGCTGACAAAACACTTCATTTTTTGAAATTTTATTTTAATCTTCGATTTTTTTTTGTAAATTTCACTGAATACGGCATCATTTTTGTTATTTTTCAAATTTAATATTAGATTTTTTAATAATATATTTTGGGACCTTCGCCTCAAACGGATATTGCTTTGTGTGAGGGAGGGCAGGATTCAGAAATTAAATCTTGTGACTTCAACTATAAATAAATATATGAAATATGGATAATAATTTGAAAATTTAAAGATCCTCCTGAAATTTTGAAGTCGATATTTATGAAAATACTCTAATAAATGTTTGAAATTTTAATGATGCGCCGCATCAACATCATCCATGGATCACATGCCAATAGACCTTATATTACTAAGTAATGTTTTGAAATAATAACTTTTAACAATATATTATAATATAAGGTCATTTAAGAAATACCAGTACCTACCAATAAATAAATTATTAAAAAATTTCAATAAAAGATTGAAAATTCAGAGTAAAGCGAACATGGTTTTTGCTAGAATAAAAAAAAGTAAATTTACATTTTTTGTAAGCTATAAACCTAGGTTTTTATTTAAAGATTGTGAAAATCAATATAATATTATATATTCATATAATGGGGTAGTTATGGAGATATCCATTTTTATTTATTCATAAATACAACAGTAAAAGGTAGTTAAATACTTTATAGATGTGTATAAGGATTTACTAAACATCTCATAAATCAAACCAACATCATTTTCCATAGATATTATAACTTTGAAATTGTATTGCTTATTCAATATAGTTTTTCAAGTTTAAATGATTGCATGCAGAATTTCAAGTTCCTAGCTTTAATTATTTAGAAGGTAAAGGTTTGTGATAGATAGGATAAAAAATCAAAGTAAAATAAAATTGAATATGCCTCAAGTATACTAATGGGGACGAATCGAAGTCCTATACTAGAATTAAATATTGGCTGAAATTCGAAGGAAGTCTTAAAAAAGGCTCAAGAACTTTTAGCTTAATATAATACTTGGATTTTTTTTTTAATAAATCAAAATAAAATTCTTAAACAATTAACAGATGAAAAATTTAAGTTTTTCTAATTTTTAAAGACAAATTTCTAGCATGGAAGATCATCTATTGCTTCATAATTTAGAGTCGAAATATCGGTGATATCCTATAAAGTGTCTTTTGTTTTCGGATTTAATTGTGAGTGGACTAAACAGAAACCATGCTCAAATTCAAAATACAGTAGAGCGTCGAACGTCAAAAATCCGGACCTGATTTAATTCCGGTGAAAAAAAAGTTGAAGTGAATACATACATACATATTTGTCAAACAAAATAGTTATTAAAATACATTATAAGTTCATATTAATTAATGGTTTTATTTATCCGCTCCAATTATTATTTAACCACTAAAGTGAATTAATAACGGTTTTAGCAAGTTTTCTTTTTGTTATCAACTCAAACGACCTTTTTTTGGTTCCTTCCGAAAATCCGGACAGGGTCCGGTCACAATTAATCGGGATTATCGACGGCCTACTGTAGTTAAAAATATTATTTTCAATTAAAATTTTGAATTTTGGTCCAAATTGTTTAAATTGATCATTATCATTAGCTTTTATTGTCTAATGCTGAACAAAAACCTCTCTAGATTTACTTTACTTTTAATCAAATTAACAACTATAACTCAACAATAAATCAGGATGGATTATCTATAATTTACACACAATGAAAAAAGTAAACTACCAAAAAATAATAGAATAGGATAAAAAAATATTTGAATTGTAAATATTCTTCTTTATACCTCAAATTAGATTAATAGTAAAAAGGAAGAAGAAAAAGTTCAATTTCCACAAAACTAAAAGGAAATTGAATATTTTTTTTATTAAGGTAGGGAAAGGAGATTTGATAAGATGAATGTCTGGCAAGAGTGATAAATGTAATGGTCCCATTGGGCAGGTAATAGCAAGTGAACCGAACCGTTGAATGCGGATATAAAAGGGACGTCGGCGTCGGGTCCCCTCGGGCAGATCACGATTGCTCCCAATTTGATCGTGGTGCTACGGCTGGGCGGCACGCGCGGCAAGGACGAGCCTTTGTGACCAATTCGGATCGACCCCACCCATCCAACCACCCAACTAATGAGGGTGGCCAACTCTCCGAGTCAGGATTCAGAGATCAGTCACACACGCACATACAAATAAGGATATAAAGAATTTCAATATCTTTAGGAAATAAATTGGTTAAACCAATAAATAATAATAAGCTGATGTGGCCATCCATATGACTTTACCATACACCTGGCCCTCACTTATATTTAATAAAATAATTTATAATTATTTATGAAAGAACCCATCCCTCTTAATTTTGGGCCCATTAATATTTATCCACAATTTTTAGAGTTAGGTGTCGGTTCAAGGTGAAACATTTTTGATTCATCATTCTATAAATAAAAATTCACTTTCCCCCACCCCTTCTCTTCCCAAATAAACTTTTACCTGTACACATGTTTCTAATTTTATCTTCAGTTTTCTATGTTAACTCCTGATGATTGTTTGAAAATATTTTTGAACCCCACTCACTTTTTTTGTCACTAGCAATTTCACATAGTGAGTCATTTGCATAAAGTCGTATATGGTGCATAAATATGCGTAATTTCGTACGAATCGATTAAAGGGTCTAGGAGTTATATTGATCGTTCTATTTTTTTTAACCCCCTAATTTTGGCTCTCGAAAAAAAAAAAATATTTTTTATTATAGATTTATTTTATATTATATTTCATTTCTCTTGGTTTTTTTAGTTTGAAATTCTTATAATTTTAATTTTTAACCCCCCCCCCCCCCCCCTTTCCCTGCTCCCATTCATTTAATTTTTTAATGGCTTTTTTAATTAGTTAGGCCCTGAAAATTATTTTGGACATGAGGTTAATTTGGGGGAAATAAGATTGCCATAACCCCTTTGACTTTTAAAGTGGAATTAGTGACGAATAATTCGGCTTTTTTAGGGATGAGGGGGGCGTGAAATTTCGATTTACCCTTTCCATTGGAACAAGATGCAAGACGGTCAGCTATCCTCTCTGATCGAATGTTTTTTTTTTGTTTCGAATATAATTTTTTTACAAAGACTTCGCGATTTGATAAATACAATTCGGTCACATTCCAGACGTGAAGAAATAAATTTTTGAAAATTTAAGAATTTAGCAATTTTGAAAAAAATAACAACAAACAAACCGAAAAAGATGGAGATAACATTTATTAAATAAATGAATGAAAATAAACATATGGTATATTTAGGGACATAAAACGTAAAGATCTTTAAAAACCATAACTTGGAATTTGTCAAGAAAATTTCTAATTGTTGAATATAGGAAATAAATTTGGAAGAAAAAGATTACAAATGCAAATGAAGCAGTCTAATAAGGTCCGAAAAAGAACTGAGGAGAAATCGACCGGAAATATAAGAAAAATAAATACTTTAAAATAAATTTACAGACAAAAAATATATAAATCTATCTCATTCGGAAATGTATTTGGAAAAGTCTCATAGAGCTACTTTCTTGCCATTAAGACTTTTAATGAAGTTAATCTGCTTATCTAATACATATATCTGGCATATTGAATATTGCATTAAATTTAATTAAATAACAAAACGAAAGTTTTATTTCATATCAAAAAGTAATCAGATGTAAATTATAATTTTAGTGGTGACAAATTCGATAAAATTAAGCTATATTATAATCAATTTAAAAGAAGAAAAAATAAAAATAAATAAAATGAATGTATGAAAATTCAAATAAACTAATGCTAAGGCTATGCCTGAATATTGTTCAGTACAATCATAATTTAATAGGATAATAATTGATATTAATGCTAAATGTTTGGAGTCAGATGCCAATTTATGATACAGTTGCGTTTGGATGGAATAGTCGACTTTGACTACTAGCAATGAGCATTAATATATCAATTATGCATTACTTTTACATTATAATTGAACAATATGGGTATAGTCCGTGAAAATTAGTCTAAAGTTCTATAATAATTAGTTTTATAGTTTTTCTTTTTTTTGATTCGTGTGAAAATTTGTTAATATTTCCTGTTATAATAATCCTCTCCAAATTTCACCTCGATAAAATTTTTTTAGGGGACACCACGAATTTAGAATCTAAAAATTGCATAATTTTTTTTCTTCCGAGAATTTTTATTCTTTATACAGAAATTGTTTCTACATCTAAAAAGAAAATAATAATAAATAAATAACCGCCTGAAAATTTCAGCTCAAAATGTAATTTTTTAAAGGTCGCTCAAAAAAGGAGTAATATGTAATCATAACGTATTTTTGACATCTTCAGGGGTCGATTACCCCTAAAAACGACTCGATTTGTCGAGTAAGAATTTGACTTTCGGGGTGTGTGCTGATCACACTACAGTATGGGATATGTTATTTGGGTTTTGAAATCAGCTTCAAAAATGGTCAGTAGGTCTTAGACTATATGGTAGTCAGCTTAAACTTAATCCAGATGGGTTGTTTAATTAATACGTACATACTTGAATAAAGTTCTCAGGAATATATGTGGACCTGTTCAAGATCTAAC
This sequence comes from Forficula auricularia, assembly GCA_024734495.1. Lineage (NCBI taxonomy): Eukaryota > Metazoa > Arthropoda > Insecta > Dermaptera > Forficulidae > Forficula > Forficula auricularia. The sequence goes on from JALMQS010000187.1 coordinate 25,795,784, forward strand.
TTCTGGTGAATGGAGACGAAGATCCGAGGAAGAAGTCAGAGACATGACAAAGCAGCCTTATATCTCAAGTGTAGTGAGGAAAAGAAGACTAGAATGGGCCGGTCATGTGGCTCGTGCTCCAAAAACCAGGGACATAAAGAACCCCCACGAGAGCTACCCGCCTGGAAGAAGACCACCAGGCAGACCAAGACAAAGATGGCTGGATAATGAATGTCGTCAGAGATCTGCGAGAGCTTCACGCGGGGGTAGGATGGGAGGGATTGGCCCAGGATAGAGGGATATGGAGAGGCATCACGCGAGAGGCTCAAGCTCTACAAGGGCGATTTGGCCATCGGAAGTAAGTAAGTATACTTGTCTGCAAAATTTCAGCACATTATTCGATATCTAATTTTTTCTGGTTTTCTTCAGTCGAAAATCCTAAAGCTACATAGTCCAAAATCTAAATAGATATCAATTATTTTATTCTTATTTGATGTAAGTTCACTTTTCATGGGAGCTAGGTTTTTTCAATTTTTTAATTGTCATTATTTTAAATTAGACTTCTAATTTCTGTCATAAAGATTCAAGATCTCGCAATCGGTTTATTTTAATAAAACTTGAAGGTTGGAACTCCTCGCTGGGTAAAATAAAATAAATATAAACACGCAAGGTCTAGTGTTAACCCCTGATGAAATTCGATGCGTATCTTCATCTTCAGACTCCATTATCAGATCTATCAGATCCGGTCTAAATTGTCACTCTGGGATTAAGACTAGTAGTTTGACAGTGTTTGTTTGTTTTAGGGAGGAGGGGGGTGGTTCACATATATAAAATTTAATCAACATACTTATTACCCTCGGAAAAATCGTAAAAATACAGAAGGCATAGGCACTTCCACTATTCTCATCATGTAAATATTTTTCGAATAAGTTAATTGGACGGCTTAACTATACGTTATAGGAACGAATTACTTTCGTTTATTTGTAGATATGATTTTAACCGTATTCTAGGCAAGTCCCCCTCATGTTATTAACATTTTCTATTTACACCATGATTGAGTTTATATAATAAAATAATCGTCTTTTTCCATTTTTGTTGAATTTTTACTAGAAATTGTCAGAAATGAATTAAGTTATCTGCATATTATAACAATTTTCGTAACCGATATCATAGCGTGGGATTTCGAAAATAATTTTCAATAATAGTCTATGTAAATTAAGAATAAAAGTTCATGCCAAGGTGGAATTTATTATTTTTAAATTTTGATATTCTTTATTTATAATGTTGGGCCATCTCATAATTATTTATTTATTCCGAAACCGCTAGATGCTTTAAAGGAACTTAGCCTCATTAATAGATCTTTTCTACATATCTTCTTTGTTCACGCTACGTTTTTTTTTATCCAATTATATTATTTTTTTTCTTTTTGCAACCATCCACCCATCTTACTCTTTGCAATTGATTTTCTAGATTTTAATAGAGGGTCTATTTTTCTTAGTTTACCTATCATCATTCATTTTTTATGCCCTAATCTGATCACATCATCAGTCGACTACGTAGTCACCAAATATAAATATTTGGGAGATGATAGAACATTTGGGGAGAGTTGACAGAATGATGGGGTGACTGGATAAACTCTTATGAGATTTTAGCATAAGCGCATGAGAGGATATACTGAGACTTGAAAATCCCTCTATTCTCATTAAAACCGCAAGGCTATATCCATTAAGGATAAATATATAGCGTAGCCTGTATCGTCAGAACCTCGTTAATTTTATATATAAGAGATTAACATACTTAGAGACTAAGTTTCACATACACAATAATAATAACAAGAAGAATAAGAATAAGAATAATATCTAATAATAATATTAATATGTAAACACTCAACATTTCTTCTGGATATCGGTATATGTGATAAATATTTAATTTTGAAAATTTCTAGTATAGTTAATTAATTCATTTTGTTAGATAACAATAATAAATACAAATATAGGCGGATTTGCTCCTGGCTGATTGCCATTTCCTCTCTTTCGTAATTATGAAATTTTTAAATTGTAATCGAAATATGTAATATTATATCAAATGCTATGAAATAATGTAAAAAAAATAAATTGAAAGTCAACTTGATTAATTGAATTAAAAGAAAGGAAAACTTTTATTTTTCTTTAATCCCACAGACTCAACACCCACGCATAAAAAACATTATCATTTAAGAATTAAATTAAACACTTAGTAAATATTATAGTACATATTTAAAAATTTAATATATATAATAATTTTCATTTATAAATATCGACAATCAAAACAGACAATCCTAGTGAAATATGGTAAAAAATTGTGGCTAAATTTTATATTGGAAAATATCTAAAATATTATAATTACCGGACAATGTTGTTATAATTAAATTATTGTTGTTTGTGAATCATAGGGTACCATAGAATCAAAATCTTTCCCGCCTTCTCCAAATATTTAATTTTTCGAGTTATCTTCTTACCCCTGCAATAAACTGCTCACAAATTTAAATAAACCACAAATCATTCAGATTTTTTTAATGGTAATTAATTGTTCGATTTGTCAGTGGCGTAGCTAACATAACTGGCGCCCGGGGCACGACACTTTAATGGCGCCCCTCCCCCCTCTAGAAACACATATAGTAATATAATATATAGGTATCGTTTTTGTCTTGGAGACCATTTGGTACCCGGGGCATGATAGACCCTCTCGCTACACCACTGTGACTTGCAAAAAATAAATTGTTGCTTTTAACACTCGTTCAGGTGTCTTTATTTTTAACACAAAATCCATTACTATTGAATAATTAAGGTTTTAAAGTCGAACAATTAATTACCATTAAAAAATCTGAATTTTTGTAAGTGGTCCATCTCAAATTGTGAGCAGTTTAGTTCCCTTTTCTGATACGATAGTCAATTCAGAATGCTACCCAAACCACGTACTCATTAAATGATATAGGGGGAAATTTTTGATTTGGCTTTAATAATTAACTTCCAAAACATCCGAATAAATATTTTTCATTTTTGTTTAATAAAAATAATGTAAATATTATATTACTTATTGAATCCCTAAATATTTCACAATCAACATCAATTTATTTAGTCAATTTGATGGTAGTGAAAGAAAAAGGTAATTCCATTAATTATTACTAAAAGAAATCAAAAAGAAATCACGCCTCCATTATATATGATATTATCATGAAAATCCCACATTTCATATTAAGTTGTGTAGGAATACTTGTTCTATTTTTTTTTTTTTTTTTTTTTTGAATAACAAAAAAAATGGAAAATGTAAGTAATTAAATGTGCATCCCAAATCACCCCCCTCAACAATTTCCCAAGAATTCCAAATTTTTGCAAAATAGTTTAAGTCGATATGCCAACCTTTAGAACAATCGAGTAGTAGATAATTTCGGTGCCAAAAAAGAAAAGAAAATTGGATGTCGGTGTAAAGCTGAGTGAAAGAATGACTGGGTGACCTAGTGACGATGGCATGCACCAAACACAAGAAAGGAAAGTGATGAAGCATGTTCAGAATACATTATATTAGCATATGTAGGCATCACCACCACTCTAATACCTAATTAAAAAAAATTCTTTCCAAAAAACGAGAAATATACACCCAGGTATTATTCGTTGAAAGCTATCATTGATCTGTTCAAGTTCTGGAATTTGAGGGTAATGATTTATTAAAGGAAAAGCTCCCTCTTTAATTTATATTGTCTTCTCTTATTAAATAAGTGCAGTTATATAATATATAAGGCCAATTATATTCACTTCAAGGCATCAAGGTTGACCTGCAAATCATATTGCTTGACTAACGATTATTATTTTCCTACAAATATAGTTCTTTGATTTTAATAAAATAATTTATTTTTTCTAAATTTGGAGAATGATATTTGTTTCTTAACGTCATATAGAAAAGAAATACGGAAGGGGTGGCCAAATAGGTAAATAATATATTTTAAAATATTTTGCAGTCTTTAAAAAATTGTACATTTTTTGGGTACTAAGAGATACTTTCAACCAAATTTTTAGTATTTAGGTTAAATATTACTGAATCAGGTTTAAAAATTAAAAATCGAAACTGAGATACTTATTTGGGATTTGAGATGGAGTAATAATAATTTATAAAGCAGGCAGGTAGAATGGAAATAAATGATTTTTTTTTCTACTACTTGTTTGCCTTGTAAATTATTGCTCTATATCATGTCACATTCACCAGTCCAGCTCATTAGCCTTTTATTTTTCTTACCAACTTATACGAATTATGTTCGACTTCTAGCTTCTTCCTTATAGGCCAATGTCCTGTTTAGTCCAGAGTGTCTTTCGATCTTTTTCTTGGACGGCCGCGACTTCTTTTTCTAGTAGGATTATTGTCATATACCTTCCTCACTAGCCGTCACTCTTCCATACCTCCGTAATACGTGCATTTTCTACACCATTCTTCTTCTTTAGACCTATGAGCTTTGAATTCTGTATTTTTCCCCGATATCTTCATTCTCTATTCTGTCCATCCTTGTTTTAATTGCAATTCTCCTTAGAGTTTTCAGTTCTGAGACTTCCAATATTTGAGTAGTTTTTGAAGTGTCTGACTATGTTAATATTGGGATCACAACGCTTTTACATATTTATGTCTACTTTTGATTCAATACTTACTCTGTAATATTCATGTAATTAAAATCTTTTAGAAATTGTATTTTTGACTTGTAATGAATGAGATTATTTCAAAAATTTTAAAAATATGTTTTAATTAAATACATTTTTCAATTTGCCTTAATTTGCTAATATGTGGTAATACATAGAAAGAAAATAAATAAATAAACGTGATTTATATATGTAAATAAATTTTAACCGTAATAATTCAATAATAAACTAAGAAATCATTGCTATTTAACATTTTCAGTCAGAGCTCCAAACAATATGATGTATGGTACATGACATGTAATATATAACATTTTATAGATTGTGTTCCCTATTGCTTTAATGACCTGTCAAAAAAAACAAATATTGGCTTCTTTTATTCGCTTGATAATTATTAAGATTATGCTTTGTAATCAAAGATTTATTTTTGTACTCTCACATAGCTACTAGCAATATTACTTAAGAAAATATATTGTGAATCTCAAGCGTTAAAATTGTTACTTGCTTGGAATATAATCCGGAAGTCAAAAGTGAAATTGAAAGTAACAGTAAAATTAATAATAACTGGGATAATATGTTATGAGCTAAATCTTTAAACAAAGATAAGAATCGATCAAAGCGAAAGAGTACATCATCGTACACCTATTAATTTCATTAATCTATCTATATCTAACATATAGCAATATATTTTATAAAAACTTCATACTTTATAAAAAGCTAGATAAAAATAAAAATTTACTTCGCTTGTCCATATCTAAAAAAGAATTGACAGTAGATGGTAGTCGCTTATTCACAAAATTTCGTCTTAGCTGAGTAAACTGGCCGAATAGTTAGCAAGGGAGAAACGGTCTGTGTCTCAATTCAGAATTTCATTTGTTCATTTGTCGTCCCTCGTATTCGTTGGTGGGAATGGGGTCTTTGCCTTCTTTGTTTGACTTCGTCCATTCAACATTATAACTAGAATAACACAATTCCTGTGAAAATTATCGTTTCAAGTTTCATTTCACTTGACTCTTGATCGAGCTCACTTAAGATGATACTTGAAGGAACATTACCACTATAATTAGCATACTTAACATCATCATCACAATTTTCATTATTATTTTTAATTATATTAATGCAACCAAGGTGTAATACCTATATCTAAGTAAAGAATGGCTCTTGTTTCGTGAAAGGAAAAATCAAGTTATAGAGAGGACTTTAAGAATATTGGATCGTAGTCGAAGGTACATATTTGTGCAACTACAGGATTTGAAGAAATATTTTTTCGCAGGAAGAAATACAGTCTCTTCGAAGATGTAAGGAGGAAATAATAAGTGAATGAGTTGGTTCAATTAGTGCCTAATTTGAGAGCGCTTTATGCAAATGGGGTAAATCGTGTAAATTAAATGATCTTGACAAGAGATTAGTGATATGATTTCATTTGTGGAGAGATCAACTAGCTGTTATTTTATGACAGTTCTTCGAGATAATTAGAGAATTAAATTAGAAAATTAATATTATAGAATTAATAATTACATGTAAAATCAAGAGAACCCCCTCCCCTAATATCTATTAGCTAAAAGTTATCGAGAAAACAAAATCTAATCTCCCATGAGAATAATACATTTACTTTCCTGAATTAGAACCAATATTTGAGCCGTTTATTTTGAAAGTGGCCTAACTCCAATTTTGAAAAAAATGAGTTAATGACAGATTTAGTCAGACATAGATGTCTTCTTTTCAAATTTATAATATCATAGCCAACGGAGTACAATATCATCATGAATTCGTCAAAATAAATACATCAAAATATATATAAATATATGTATTTATAAAAATATAAATACAAATATCTCAAAATAACAAATAATGGAGTTAGGCCACTTTCAAAATAAACGGCTCATTTTTCCCAAATTGGATTGTTGTGGAGCATCTATAATTTAAAATTTAATAAAATTAGATTTTCTACATTGAAATTATTGATTTAATGATTTAATTCATAATACTATATATTCTTTCTAAATTTATTAACAATTTTGAAAAATGTCAATGTTACAATTTGTCGAAGTTAAAAATTAGCTCAAATAATCCCACACGACAGTATAGTTTAATGAAAAGTAAAAAATTTGATAATGAAGTACAAAAGGAAAATTAATCTGTGAATTACGAGTTTCACTTTAACTTATAAATCCAAATCCGCAAAAATTTAATATACAATTATCAGTAAGTATCCTTTAAAATTTTATTTTTTATTTCTATTTGAGAATGTTTATTCTAATTATTGTAAATTATTTTATAAATTTCTGAGATATTTTTTACACACCATCCCATTGAATTGCAATTTAGTCAATCCACTGTACGTTCCTGATGTATGAAAGTCTGTTCATAAAAAAATATTTTAATCAATAAATGGCACTAAAAAACAAAAATATTAGGTCCAAGCGAGAGGCAGAGTATCAGTTGATTAATTTGATATTTAATTTAATTTTCTAAGAGAGATTCCTCAGATTCAATTATGAACAAAAACATGACTTTGGTTTATGATCAATGAAGTAAAAATTGAAGAAAAAAGTTTATTTTTGCCAAGAGTAGCAGAATTTTTATAAATTGAAGGAGACAATAAAAGAGTGTTTTTTCCAGCCAATCAATTGTAAAAGACTGGTGAAGAGGGCAAAGCTCTCGAAACTATATAGCCTCGTTATAAATAAATTAAAAATTTATAATTCCAACAGAAGACACACTCTTATTGTCTTCTTCGATCATTAAAGTAAAACGGGACTAGAGATATCAAGTCTATTTGCTTAGGTAATTTGTTAAGGTAAAATATGATATTTTCAATTTATGAAATGCGGATTTTTGAAAACATAAACTTTTTTAATTCTACATAATTAGATCACTATTTTGAAAAGACTAGACGTAAAATAATAAAAGACACTTCGGATTAGATTGATATAAAGGACAATGGCTGTTGGATGTTGCTGTTAGAAACAGGACAATGTTCAAATATTACTACAACAATTTTTGTTAGTTATAAATCTAAACATTTAAGGGATTGTATTTATTTCCCATCATTCTCATATTCATACAAGGTCGACTTCTCCCCCATCTGGCCCACTTAAAAGAAAAACATTCAACTGTGTGAATTTTTTGAAATTCTCTTTTCCTTTCTTTCCGAATGTATGGAGGTGCTAAATTGAAATTTAATTACGTTATTTTCAATATTATTAAAATATAATGAATCTAATGATCGTGAAAGTAAGAGCAGGTGAGTTTATTAATTTAAATACTTGTTAAAAGAATGAAAATAATATGAGAAGAGAAAAACATTTTTTCGAATGAATGAATTATTATTTAATTGATATTTATAATAAATCATCTCTCATAGTAAAACTCGACCTTAAAAAATTATGTGAAGATAGAGCTATTAGATTTATTAATTGAATATGTAAAATCTCAGCTTCAAAAAGATTTACTTTAATAGAAAAATATTGGAAATTAAAATTATTTAGTTAGGGTAAAAATTATTTGATTTTAAGACTATAAGGGTCAGATTGCTGTTTTGTATTGTAATAATGATGTATATAATATAGTAGTAAGTAAGTAAGTAACTACTTAGTTTCACTTATAATATCAATTATATTTTTCGAATCCACCCCATGCTTCTTTAAAATTATGGATTTAGGACTTCCCAAGGTGTAAATATCAAATTAATTAAGGTTTTCCTATCGAATACAATGAGATTGTTTCATCTCTATTTATTTATTTTTTTAATGAGGGGAGTCGGGTTGTCCGAGCTGGCTAAGGCGCTGGGCCCGCTTCAGCATCGTTGATGACGATTTCAAGCGGGAGACCCGGGTTCGAGCCTGGCTAGCATAATAAAAGTTTTGACCAGCTAAAACTCGCCTCCCTCACTAACACTACTAACACTTTACTGATGTATTGTCTAAATGGGCTTGTTCCCTGAGACAATAAATAAATAAGAAAAAATAAATATTTTTAAAGTTTAAATATTTAATTAATTTAATGTCACGTCAACCCCCCCCCCCCCCCAAAAAAAAAAAAACTTCCAAATCAGCAATATACTTATTTAACAATCGATTTAACAATAAAATTATATAGGTATCTTATGAAAATTTAAGAGGATTTTTTTGCTTTTAATTAAGTCCTAATAAAAATTGTAGGTTGCCACTATTACAGAAACAATTAGGTGATTAACCAAAGTCTGGTTGAAGAATTGATTGCATCGTGACCTTTTAAAAATGTTACCCAAATGAGATAATTTAGGTAAAGAATTTCCTAACACGAAATTATCAGAAAAATGCAGACCTTGTTTTTGTTAATCCATTGCAATAGAACAATGGAGGTGAACTGTTAATTCAATCAATTGAAGGGAAGTCAGAAATCAAAGGTTTCAGAGAGAGGGAGAAAACAGGATCAAATTATATTCAATTTTATTAATTAAGTTAATCAACGAGTGATTTTATTAAAAATTAATAGTTAATGATTTGTGGAAAATTTATTTCTTATTAGTCTAGATGGCTGGATTTAAAAATAGTTGTGGATTAATTATTACAAAAAATCATTAGTGTATTCCCAATGTCATTATTAAATTCTTTACTTTCTATTTTTCTTATTTCTTAAAAATATGAATCGTAAAATTGTTAAATATGTAATATAATATTTTATATGAAATTTTTTTTGCTTAATATTATTTGAAAATAATTTTCTACAATAAACTTATTCTACAAATGGGTAATATTTAAAAAAAAAAATCGATTTTTTCTTAAGAAAACGAATATCAAATAAATCTGAGTTACCCTCATATGCCTCAAATGGCCAAGTTCGAAAGATAACAACTCTGCTACTCTTGGTAAAACAAAATCTATTCAATTAAATAAGACTTGATGAGTTTGAATTTTTAGATTAAGTGAAAACATCTCCTATAAGGAATCTAAGAAAACACCTAGCAAATTTTTTGCAATATCAATCAAATGAATTGGGGAAATAAAATTGGATTTTTTGATAACAAATTCGCCTATAAATTATATATATAAATTGTGACAAACGCCAAATCAGTCGATTGGAAAATTAATATATTTAGAAAGTTTAGTGACTATAATTATATATTTATATCTACATATTTTAAAGAGCAGTGACAATCATTTAGGTGCATATCGTGCCCACTCTAGCATAATACATATAACATATACCGTTAAGAAAATGTACTTCATTTTCTTTGGAACAAAACAAAACATTATATATGTAGTTAATATAATTTTACTTTAAAAGTGAAAATATAAGAAAACAATATTGAAAGCAAATCAATAATAAAAATGTAACAAAAAAGAAATCTAAGAAAAGAACACTATATACTAATTCTCGATAAAAACTAATTTGCAAAAAGAATGACCAAATGGGGAAAAAATCTAAGCTAAAGTTCTGTAAAAAAAAACTTTGGCTTTTTCAATTTTTTCATTCACCACATTTTTAACCGACTTCAAAAAAAGGAGGAGGTTATCAATTTGTCGGAAACTTTTTTTTATTTATTATATTCTTATTATTTTTTAACCCTAGCTGCGAGGTATTCTTGTAAATATCTTTTAAGTAGAATTAGGCTTAATTTTTTCTAATGTATTTCACTTTAAGGTTTTTTTGTAGGCCTTAGGGGCTTCATTTTGCTCAGTGTTTTCATGAAAATAGTTTTAAGCCTTTTGGAGATATTTTGAAAAACAGCTAACTATTAGGATGTTCTGGCAGGCGTGGTAGGTAGGTAAGTAGGTATACAGAAAGAGAGACCTATTCAGTAGTGGACTAGATATTAACGTAGTAGCAAAAAAACACAATTTTTTATTTGGGATTAAATTAATTTATTGACTATAATACTTATATACGAATATATATGGGTCATTCCAAGTCAATTTAACGACGTTTTGTCGGTGACTCACTTCGATTTTTTTGATTTTCTGATGTGTTATTTATATATTATGTAGAAAGAAGTAAATTTTTAGATTTCTATCTTAACCCATAACGAAATTTAGATTTTTGAAGAAAATGGATCAAAGTATTATTAAAATATTCATAACATTGACAAGAATATTATAACTTAATAGGGGTCATTTTTTCGTTTTTTAATCTACTTTTTGAAATTTTTCAAAAATTGAGAAAAAAATTTAATGCTTTTTTTGCCTTTTTTAAGCAAAAAATTTAATTTTCTTTCGGTGGGACACCATCGATATTTTTCAAAAAAATTCACAAAATTCAACGTTAAAAAACAAAATTTTTGAGCTATTAACGAAGAAACGATTCAAATAACTTCTAATTTAAAAAAAAATTCTGATTTTTTTTTTTGTAATTTCGGTTTTTTTTTGTTCTGAGTCAACGATAGTTAATTTAAATAACGTGACAATAAAGTATGTTATCCATTCGAAGTACTTACACTGTAAAATATAATAATTTACACCAAAATTGATATGAAATGATTGAATAAAGTGCAAAGACTGCTTAAGTATAATTCATTAAAACTATAAAATGGAAAAAGGTTTATTTGGTGTAAATTATTATATTTTACAGTGTATGGTACTTCAAAGGGATAAAATACGAGTATATATATGTTGCAGTAAAAACTCGTTTTTTAGTAAGAAGAACGGGTTCTTACTAGTTAAAAAGCGTTTCACTGAATACCTTTGTGGGAACCAGAATTTACTGATGTTAGTTGAGTTTGGTCCAAAGGTCTAGAATCTTCATTTTTGACTTTCCGCCTCGTTACAAAAATTTTTAAAAATTACATCTTCTAATGAGGATGTAATTTTTGACATTTTTGTTTAAAAATTTTTGTTAATAAACACGGAAAAAGAGGCGGAAGGTCAAAAATGAAGATTCTAGACCTTTGGACCAAACTCAACCAACATCAGTAAATTCTAGTTGCTACAAAGGTATTCAGTGAAAAGTGTTTTAACTAGTAAGAACCCGTTCTTAATAAAACCGGGTTTTACTTCAATATATATATACATATGTTTATTGAATCCAGAGGCTTAATTATTTTAATTATGTTCCTGGTAAAAAATAGTTTTATAAGAAATTAAATGGTATAAATAAGCAATCATTATAAGTATAATTCATTAAAATTATAATATGAAAAAGGTTTATTTTGGTCTCTAAAAGTATTCTGAATAGATATAAGGAATAACAAATCGATAAAGCACCTGCTTCTATATGCACTCCCTGAACTATAATCTGGATATTTTGTTTTTGGAATGTGTAACCATAAGGAAATATCTAGGGACCATCTGCTTTGTAGCAATCGAAGAAATTGGAGCAGATTTCACTTTCAATTTTTATCGCTCCATCTCTCTCTTTGTTGCAGACTATTCATTTCATTTATATGTTTAACCTTTTTGCTCATTAGATCATTTTACCAAAACTTAACTATTTTTCTTCTATCATTTTTGATCACATAAATTATATATTCATTAATTAAAGATTTAACATATATTTTTAAAATTGAATTTATAAAAAGCATTGGAAAAAAAATTGATAAGAAATTTTCAAAAAACAAAAAGTTTCAAAAGCTGATACTGATTTCTAGATATGGTCATATTTGCTAATCTACCAAAAAAATGAAATCATGCTTATCGGTTCCAGAAAATGATCTTGTGATGAAAGAAACCTATGATTGAAATCTATAATAATATATATTGGAATTCTACTAAATTTTTTAAAAATATCTCTATTATTTGATAAGTAAAATTATAATACCTGCATAGGTACATTAGTTGACGATTTAAGATTACTATAATGTGATCCAATCAATAAGAAAAATCACTCAACGAGAAAAAAGCAGTATTCACTCAAAATTTATTAATAAATATTGTTATCAAAAATATGGCAGTGGAATACCATAAGAGAAAAGATAAAATCTTGAATTCGTTGGATTTAGGGAGACAAAATCTATCTGGAGCATCAAGAACTAAAGTATGTAAGAATCAGAAAAGAGGGAGGAAGGGTGGGGGATTTTGTCTACAAAGACATGGGAATGACGAATGGATGTATGAGTTAGTTATTCACCTCTTCAGTATGACCGAAAGGGAAGTTGGGAGCATGCCAATGGCGTAGGTGTTCAGTGCAAGGGATGGTTTAAGCGGCCCCTACACGATAATACTAACTGTCCGTCTTGTCTAGGATTGACATTACGATTGAGCGTGTAGGGGTAGGACTGATGAACGAGAGTGATGGATTTCTAGAAATCCAAAAATCAGAGCTTCAATCATGTAAAAAGGAGGGGAGATTGACAGTCTGAATGAAGCGTGTAATGGTACCGTCATTCTTTTCATCAGTCGAGAACATATACAATTTTAAGAATTCAAATATTTAATGAATTTGATAAATATTTACTAAGATCATTATTAGTTAGATTTTCATTTTATTATTTGAAAATGGAATCAAATTTCATCAAAAAATCAATAATAATTTAAAAATTAAAGTATTTACTTGATTACTTGAATACATTAAAGTGTGAAGAGGACATTAGTGAATATATTATCATTTTACTAAGCAGCCATGGAAGAACATTTAGATGAAGATATCATAGATGTATTTGTTAATACCGGCGACCAGTTAAGTACTAAGGACTTGATTTTAAAACGTTTGTCTCTGTAGAATGAGCCAAAAAAACTTAAATCTGTCAGTCGGAATGATCGTGTAGGGTTCTGCATGATTGAAGTAACGAATGACAGTCGGATTGATTCAATCTGACTGACAGTCAGAATGATGGTGTAGGGGCCGCTATAGGATAGTGGTGACCAACTCCCACTCAGATGGGAAAAATTATAAATATTAGTTTTGAATTACTTAGCAATTATATTAAATGAATTTTAAAAATTGCAGAAAAAATTAAAATCTTTTCCAACAAAATTCGGTACACTTTCTAAAATAATTTGCAATTTGGCAATTTTTATGTCAACGAATGGTCAAGCTTGAAACTTGAAATTTGTCTCAGAGGAGGTGTTTATTAACACAAACATTTGTGCTAAATTTCAGCAGATATGGCAATTTTTTTAGAATTTTTGAACCATAAGTTATTTATTTATTTATTTTTTCTGTTCATCTTTTTCATTTTTGTTTTTATTTATTTGACATAGATATGTATAAAATTTTAACAATGCGACTACTGTAAATAGAGAGGGAGAGAGAGAAAATTTAAATAATACCACCAATTTTATAGACCTGATTTGTAAACTTCTTATCTGTTGTAAGAGGAGGCCCCCACCTGCGTGGCCAAATAAATAATAATATAAATTAGGGATGTTACGAATGTTTGGATTCGCATTCGCATCATTTTAAACATTCCCATCAACATTCACATCAAACGATGCGAATGTTTTGGAAATGCGTGTGCAGGTCGCTGCATGTAACTAGATGGTCTGGACTCATCAAGCGAAGACGAAGGCTCCGATTTATAGTAGAATCTGGGGATAATGGGGACACACACACAATGTGAAATTAAAGCTCAATTGAAGGCATATCTCAAGGAAAAACGAGCCTCCATCGATGGAATCACAATGGACCGGTAGAAAACTAAATTGAAATACTACAAATTGTCAGATCTTGCTCGGACCAGCCAGCGTTCCGAGTGAGCAATTATTTAGCGCAGCCGGCCTTATATATGAGCCACTCAGAAATCGCCTCATGGGCGAAAAGGCTGCTAAATTGCTCTTTATTAAATATAATTTGCCTCTTTTAAAATTTGACTATTAAACAAAACTATTCTATTCTATGCAAACAAATACAAACATTTTGGCACCAGAATTAATTTTCTTGATAACTTTTTGTTCTTGAAATATCGTGAATAACCAGACAAGTAGACAGAAAAAAATGCTTGAAAATAATTTTTCTTCTCGTTTCAGACAGTTCTAAACATGATAATAAAAAAAATAATAATAAATAAAAAAAACGAATGGAATCAAATATTCCGTCTTTTCGGACTAAGGGGGCCAATCTGGCGGGGGAACTTGTCAAAATATCCTAGGATATTCCCTCTAGTTTTTGGACATTTTCCATTTCGTGCTTTAAAGATTTCATAGTATTTAAAAATAATTTAATGGGGGATGTAATATAACCAGGAAAAAAAGATATAAAAAAAATCGTATTAATTTATTTACCATATAAGTTAATCAAAATAACATTCCCTTATGAAGATAATGAATGCAAATCTAATGATTTATTCAAATGCATTGCAAAACGCACAATAGACTGTCATTCAGAGTTTCTCATATAAAACATAACTCAATACAAATTGCACACGGAATATGAAAAGAAAGACACATATACATTTATACACGCATACACACACACACACACGCCTGTATACCTTTAAATGTGTTTTTCTGCTTTCCAAATATGGCACGAAATTCTCTGTACTTCTATTCTTACCAATAACAATAATAATAAAACCCTATATAAGTAAACGAAAATGGCGTAGAAAATTTCCTTTTATATTGTAATAAATTATAAGTAAATGAACAGAGAAATGTATTTATTTAGTGCGTTGATAAGTATTTAAGAAATCAAACCACTTGTTAAGAGATTCAGGCCTGATTGCCTTAATAATTAATTAAATCATAGATTTTTGAATTAATTATTTACATTATTTACTTTAATATTGTATTGAGATGGACATTGATCGTGTTCTGGAGTGATTAGTATTTGTTTGATAATATATGATAATAACATACTATGTGATGAAGGATTCGACAAAAAAAAGCAAACAATAAATATAAGGATATGTTTCTGAAGGTTTGTTGTGATGTTTTTTTATCGTTAGAGCTAATTAATATTGATTTTTTTTTTATAAAAAAAATCATGATTCCACATTCAATATTATTAGAAGTAACTCAAAAACCAATAAAATAATGGAGTAATCGAAAGAAAGAATTAATGTTAATTATCATGATTTGGACAACGACAATTTTTGAAATCACGAAATCGGAATCAATATCGTGCAATTTCAAGAGCTTGATCTCCTTTCTAATAAATAGTAATTAATGTACAATGGTTAATCATCATGTCCAAATTAAATAAAAAACAAAGCAAGAATAAAAAGAGTGTTCCTTATTATTAACAATAAGTCTATTTTTAAAGAAAGAAAAGTAATTGAAATTATTATTAGAAAGAAAATTGAGATCATTTTAAGAATGATTAGTGTTTTATTAAAAATTCGTATTGGAAATGAAAATAATGCATGTCGAATAAAACACCTGAACCTAATAGATTTCAAGTTAAGTATCTTATTTAATAGCAATGACTAAGCTTCTCTTAAGATTGAGGTAGAGGTGAAAAATTAAATATATATTTAATAAAAAATTAAAAATATATTATTTTAAAGGAAGATACTTATAGTGAAGTGTATTGAAAGTAATATGATACATTTTATTAATCATTTACGAGGATATTTAGTATCTTCTCTTCTTTCTAATTTAAGAATAATCGATTTCAAAAGAAGTCAGCATAAAGAATACACCCTCCAGCATTGTAGATCGACCTAGAAATCTACCCCTTTGTTAAATCAGAATTATATGATTTACGCCAGCGAATTTGTCCTTTTGAAATGTGATGTTGTAAATTAAGCAGCATGTGCCATGTAGTACCACTTTAATAATGCGTACTATTAGGATATTTACATTTGTAATTCTAAGTTATTTGGAGTACATCGGATTGAAATTATAGAATGGATATGGGGGGAGGGCTAAAGGAATACTGGGAAATGTAATAAATAGACTATCTATTAAGGGGCATGCCTGATACGGAAAAAGTTTTTTTTTTTTTTTTTTAATTTTATTTTGATTTATTGGACGTTTCTGACACCTTCAAAGTGTCCATCCTAAGATCACTATCAATTTTTAGAATTCTGGAGATTAAATTAAATGTCGATTCATTAAAAATAGAATACAACAAGTAAGAATTGTAATTTTTATGTATAGAGGCTAAATAACTTGTTGGTTTTTGCTTTTTATTAGGTGTTAGAATTTTCATTTATATTTTGATATTTTTATTAAAAATAATTTAAAAAAAAAGTGTAAATAGAAATCTTTATAAAAATTGAAAATATTATTTTTACTTTTGAAATTATTTTACTGAAGAAATTTTAGCCACAATTTACAGAAACTGAACTCAATTTGTCAAAGTAGTAGTTCTCAAAGAAATATGGCCTCGGATGAAGTTGATTATTAAATATAATTTATAAAATTAAAAAAAAAATTACAACACTTTATCCATGCTTCGCATACAATACACGGGTAACAAAATTAGTTTTATAAATAAAGAAATTATTGCAGGGGGAGAGTTATTTTAATTAATTTAAAAAAAGTTTCGAGTGGTGTTCATTGTAATAAAGTGATGGAGCCCCAAAGGATAATTAAATACCTCCTTGCTCTTTTACATATATACCACTTGAAGAAATAAGGCACATTTTATGATGAAAATACGTAATAATCAAGATTAAATAATATAATTCATCAGGAAAAGAGAAAAGAGTGAGCTGTGAAAGTGAAAAAAACACTTTCTTAGAAAAGTTTATAATAATAATGTGTAATTTAATAATCCCACAAAAGATATAATTGGACCGAATTGTTTTGATAAGAAAAGTGGGTGTCGGTTTTAGCTCAAGATTCATTTAGGAATTTCCTTAAGGTTCATTCGTCTGACCTGGTTGCGAATAAGGAGTATAAACACCTACGCCCTTTAATAACTATAGTCTTTATATATTTTATCAAACATTTCCTCATTCTTTTTCAACATTGAAAGATAAAGAATTTTTTGATGGAAAATTTAATTTCTTTTATAATGTTATGTCCTTGAATCCTGAACAAATATAATAAGTTCATTTAATATTGTTGGTACGTATTTGAATTATAGGATAAAGATCGACATAAAAATTAGACTATGGAAACAATGTTAACCTTTGCATTTTGTAAGAAATCTCCCCATTGAACCTATAAGCTTTTGGCCTTGGCTTAATCAAATGTCACATATTTTAATAAATAAATCTAATGAATTGTCTTCTCTGAATATTTCTAGGATCAAGCAGCAAATGGACTACAAAAATTTCGTAGTCTTGAATGATGAATGACATTTAACTCCGTTCCAAAAATATTCTCGAATTAGGGAATATTCACATGGAAGCAAAAAACTTTTTTTGTTAAGAATAAAATTTTAAGATGTAATAAATATTAGCACGTAGGTAAAGATTCACAAGAATGATGGGTGGCAGGCACCATGAATAATCTAGTTAGTAAGAAATAAAAAAAATTAATACTTTACTTTTATAATATAAAAATTGTAAAAAGTGGTGTTTCATAAATAAAAATTATTTGTGAAACACCACCTAGTATTTTAATTTTTATATTAAATCACTTTTATTCAATATGTTTCACCTAGAACCGCCGTGGTGGCACGCTCCTTAGAAATTACTTTTCTTTTATACATTTAAGCAGACTAACGTGCTTAAGATTGTCACAAAACATGACACAGAACTTATTTTTTGTTAACATTTATTGTTTCTGTAAATAAAAAAAAATTGGTAACGCACATACTAACTAACGTACTAACGGACATTTTGACAAAACAGTTATTATCTCGAAAAATATAATTTTTTCAATGTTTACTTATTAGTGTTTTTTGTAGGCCGAAATACCATGGTTTCGACCAATTTTTTTAATGAAAATAGTTTGGGCCGATTTTTAGATATTGCGAAAAAAAAAAAAAACACTTTTTCCATGCACGATTACAATACGTGACCATACCCTGTATGGTAAAATAAAAAAAGTTTATAAATGCTTTAGGTACGATAGGTATGATTGGCGTTTTATTAGATTAGTTTAAGTTTTAGTCTTTTTTTTGTGGTTCTTAAAATAAAGAGAATAAATTGGACAAATTAGCTCGATGATGTATAAGCTCAAATAACCGCAAAATTAAGTATATTTTTCTTTAGACATGTTTTATCATTTTTGTTTGTTCATTTTGAATAACTTTTAATTGTTAGATCCAGATTTTATCCACTCGCAATGAATCAGATTTGATATATATTTCAGGTGTACCAAGTAAAGTGTATATATGGAGTCTAATTTGAACACTAGATTAATTAATCTGAATAATGAAACATACAAATGGTTATAAGTATAAAGGAAAATTTATTTTTTAGTGGGAACGGGACCATCATTAGTTTCTAAATTAAGTTAGCTGGGTAGAAATGAGATAATTCCATGACGTAAATAAAACTACTTTCACGATTTTTTCTTTTCTTTTGGTCACTAGATTCAATGGCTATTGTCCAGTTCATATATAAACTTTTTATAAGATAGTAGAAAAAAAACTACCACAGTATGAATAACAAGTTTATGTCTAAATTATTTGATTGTCGATATAAATTTTAAAAATTAAGTTAGAAGGTTTGATATGATCTGATTTGTTAGTTGTTTGTTAAGCCAAGATGAAAGATAGATTCGAAAGATATATATACTAGGAGTGGGTCATGTGAGTAAAAGGGGAGTTTGCATAAAAAAGTAATGAAAGTATTAGTCTAAATAATGAAAATGTCTCTAAAGTTTCTAATTTAAACCGTGTTGTTAACACGACCCGTCAGAATAGTGTGAATGCAGCTTAAGAGTTGTGAATCTTGTTCTTATTTAGTTTAAAGGTGCTAAATAAAATATTTCTTTAAAAGATTAGAAAAAAACATCATTAAATATTAATTATAAGTATTTATATATACAGATTGAAATCTCATTTAATGGAAAATATGGAAGCAATACAAAATAGCCTCCAGGTACCGGATATTCTCTTAGGCTTAGAAAAACGAGAATCTTTCCACAATCCTGCATAAATAGCATCTCTCTTAATATTCCTGATAGAAACACACGTGGGGCGAACGCGTCTTACGAAGAACTTTTATTACCACGAACCAGGGGTTCACGAGCGCTTTAAAGCTGAAAGAGGGTTTTTTTTGGAAAAATACCCTGTAGAAATTCATGTTTGGTATAATGACTATATACATACCATGAATCGAAACATGGAATGAATTAAGTTCCTGCTATGAGGCTCTACTGTATTTCGAAAAATAATAATAATAATAATAATAATAGGCAAAATAAATTATTGCTATGTAAAAGAAATAATTGGGAAAGGATACACTTTTTTCAGATTATAATATATATTTGCATAATAAATTTATTTGATTGAAATTAAATTGAGACTTTCTTCATGCATACGAAGTATGTACACTGAATAATGAGCGCAATCACGGGTCGTTTTTTTGAGTTCAATTTTAGTTGTTGCTAGGCGGGTGCGCGGTACACATTGCTTTTCCGAATGTTTGTGTTAAACTAAATATTCATATATATAATTTAATGTTTATTTTTGTTCATTTCTTTTTAAGACCTATGTTATATAATTTTAATCTTTCTTAATTATTATATGTATTAGTATAAAAACTAGTAATTCAAGTTGAAACTTAATTAAATGTCTCTTCTTCCTAGTTACCTTTAATTGATTTTCAAATAAAGAAAAAAAAAGAATTGAAAGAAGAATGAAGAAAAGTCAAATCAAATATCGAATCAGGAAGCTTTTCTCTAATGGAAAATAAATTATTGAATTTATTGATATTTAATTTCAAATTTTATGCTGTTAGCTAAAATCTTATTCGAAATCGACTAATAAATATGAATGGTTATAAGTGTAAGAAATTCGAAAAAAAAAAACTTTTCTAAAATAATGATCACGAAGTACAAGTCAGCATGATAGCTTGTCGTGAAAATATGAGTATGAATTAATTACACAGTAGTCAAAAATCTTTTGTCAAGGGAAAATTAGAAATTTGTTTTATGCCTTATAATTATTAGTTTAAGTTAAATAATAAATTAAAAACTAATTATATATATATAATACAACAATACTTCAACCTGACCACATTAAATTCAATCGTTTAATAAATGAGTTACTTATTTTTAAAATAATATGAACTCGAGATATTTACGAAAAAAATTACATAGGTATTTTAATTTTTTTATTGTATCTCAATCATATTGTAAGCTCAAAAACGACTAATTTTTCTCAAAACTTTTTTAATTAAGAGCATTGTATTAAGACTTGAAAAATCTGTTTAGATCTTGCCAAGATGACAAAAAATTATTTTTACTTTATCCATAGCGAAGTATGGGTCTTAATGTAGTATAATCGGTCTCGCACCAAGAGCAACTTCAAATAGTTCTCAAATAAAGACTACGGAACCCATGGTCTCAACCAAAGCCCCAAATTGTAGAATTCATTCAGGTTGAATTTTAGGGCCTGATAGTTTTGCCAAAAATTACATGGGGTCTCGTCCAGAGCCCATAAAGTGCAATTTTTTCGATTACCACATATGGTGATATGTCATATATTATGTAGTAACGTAATAATAAGTGTATTTAAAAGAAGTTGAAAATGTGAATCTTTTAAAATAAGACACTTGTAGGTGAACTTAAATTGTCTTAACTTTAAAAATCAATTTGTTTCTTATTTCTTTTAACATAAAATTTTTATGGTTCTTAAGAAAAATTATTTGGAATTTTTTTTCCCATCTTGCCCTCCTGAGGTTAAACCGTTGCTCCATCTGACCAGTTGGCAGACACAATCATGTTCAAACCTGTCGCGGCATGCATGCTGTTTCCTAGTAGCAGCATCAGTCCGGACTTATGAAAGCCTGCTATCATGGGAGCCCCTGCCATTTAGACAACTGAATTGGCAGATCAGTTAAGGGTATGACTACCCTAGAAAAAAAGGCTCAAGCCATTTCTCCATTTTTACTTTATCCAAAGAAGATAAAGTATTGGATCGGACTCGTATCAAGCATATGAAATACACTCGATTTATTTTTACTTTATCCAATATTCAAAGGGTCCTCAGGTAAAGACTACGGAACCCATGGTCTCAACCAAAGCCCCAAATTGTCTGTAAACTCCTGAAGATGGGCTAATAACCCGAAATATATATAGTGAGTCTGTATAAATCTCTTTGAATTTTATTTCATTCATGTGAAACTACACTCCCTTTACTTTATTAATTAATATCATGTTTCACCTAAAACCCACACCACTTTTCCTAAGTAAAAAAAATACATATATTTAGGTATATAATATTTGCTCGTTTAATTAGATAGGTAGATAGAAACATAGATATGAAACTGGGAAACTACTAAAATGTAATTTCGTTTTGATATTCTTAATAGATTTTGAGATAGAGTGTACTCAAAATTTGACCACACACTAACAAAATACATTTTATCCTGCACGATAACAATACTTCCTTATAGTGCTTATGATAAAGAAAAAAAAATTATTTTGCAAACTATTGATTATTTATTGATCCTACATTGAATATGAAGAGATGAGATGGGAGTAGTGACCACAAAGCACGTGTGCTTTGAGTTGAATGACACCTTGATGAGTGTGATGACGGCCGGTTGTGAGGAAGATGCACAAATGATCCTCGTGAATGGGCATCAGGAATGAATGAGTTGAGACGTTAAAGCGCGAGGTGGGGAACGAGAGCCGGTAGAGCAAAAGGTGGGAGTGTGAGGGAGTAAGGCAGTTGTCAGGTAGTGTTTTGCAGGTTTGTTTAGTTTTAGTGATTGGTTGACTTTCGCCCAGTTGGGTAGTGTGCCGGTGTGTGTTTTATGGCTTGACAGGCAGTGTGATCTCGTGAAATGGATTTCAAATTCGCGAGGAAAAATACGGATTTAGTCCATCCCTTAGGATTTTTACCTTTTAGATAAATTCATCAATGTAGCAATCAATGTGTGCATGCGAGATTCACGGAATCAACCCTCGAGAGCAGCATGCAGTGGCCATTTACACTATTTCAGGTAGAGATCTTTGACAGACTCCCCCTTGAATCTTAATAAAAAAATTGAATTAAATAAATATTGATAATAAAATGATAGAAATATTTTAAATAGAGAATTTAATTAATTCATATAAGAGGAGAATCGCAGAATTTAAGAATTTTAAAAAACTTTAATTTATAAAATAGAGTTCAAGTTTTTCGTCGCTTTACACCCATATCTAAATAATTAACTTAAATTTTCTATAAAAAAAACACAATGTTTTGGTTCTTACAAAAGCTGTGTTGATGTATCAATAAACACTTGAAAATGGTTTCGTTAATAGAGAACGTTATAAAGATTTTTTTTTTCAAGTTGACTTTCATCCTATTATTTTTGGTAAATAGCTAAAAAATATTATATAAAAAGTATATTGATCTTAATAAGCTAATATGAATTAGTTATATATGTTTAAAAATTATATTATAGAAAATATGTTTTATTTATTTTTAATTATTAAACATTTTTTGTGACTAAGAAAACCCCTTTAATTTATAAAATTTTAAATTTTATACTAAACAAATTTTTAAATATTACGAATCTAATTTCTAAAAGCAGATTTCTATTACTAAAGGGAAGCTTTGTTAGAATTTATTGTTTAGTAAGAGAGTAATAATGAGTAAAATTAAAATTTGTGCCGCAAATTATTCTAAATATTAATATAATAGCAAAAATAAGAATAAGGTGTGTTTGTGTGTGTGTTCTTATATTTTTTAGATAAAAGCTAGATTTCAGCAGGAAATAGTCGTATACTTTATACTTCAATTGAGAATATATTAGTATAGTTATTAGAAAGGTGCACAAGGTGGACTAGAGTCATTTCCCAGAGATTTCTTTAAAAAAAATATATTTAAATAAGATATAAATGTGTTTAATTAAAGTAAAAGGGATTAATTTGTATTGTGAAGGTTTTTTATCTCTGCTACAAATGGGGAAATAAGGAAATTAATTGAATATATAGTCTCCAATTTAATCACAAAAATTTTCATATAAAAAGTATGTTATTATTTATTATTTGAAAGACCTTTTCGGATTAGTCAGCATTCTTAGAGATTAAATAGAAAATTAAAAATTTGCCTTGTATATTTGTTTAAAACGGTCCACTGAATTAAGAAGTGAAATGGGTTTCCAAATAGAGAACTAATAAAAATTAACTGAAAACAATAAATAAGATAAAAAAAAAAAAAAAAAAAAACATAAGAGGAATATTAATTTAAGAATCGCAAGAATGTCAAAGTATGTATTTAAATCTTAAGAATACGATATTAACTTTTGTCAAGGTAACCAAGTAAAGAGCTTGGAGCATAATTTATGCATTTTGATTTCTATTTTTTCTTTTTAAATAATTTTTTAACCTAGTTTTGATAAAAAATAAATCCAGAGCCTTAAAAGATCCTTATTTTATTTACATTCGATATATAGGTATATGAAAGAAAATTATTGATTTCTTTGGAATTAATGTAATCAGAGGTTAAATTGTTAAGGTGTACTTAACATCAAATTTATCGCAATAAAATAAAACTATTACGTGCATTAAAATTAGTTATCCTGAGATAATTTGAAATTTAATTTGATTTTATTCTTTTTTTTTTTTTTTTTTTTTTTTATTATATTTTACTTTTCAAGTTCTTTGTTGATTGATGAGCTTTTTAAGAAATATGATTATAATTGAAGAGAATAGAATTAATAGTAAATTAAAATGTATTTTTGTTATTTGTGTGAAACATTGCTGAAAATAATTTTATTTTCCAAATAAATAAAATAGATTATTATTAATCTACACGTTTTTGTTATAATTGAAATGAAATTATATTTCATTACAACATTCCTTTGTCAAGATTTCAGATACAAAAACTATGATTTCCTTTTTTTTTTTATAATTGATAATAATTAGCAGATATATGATAAGTCAGTTAATTATTAGTTATAAACAAGAATAAGATATCCCACCAGATTCAAAATTTGGATTGTCCTTTTAAAGAGCATTCACCTTGTACTTTTAATTAATTCTAGTAAAATTAAATTGATATAAAAAATTCACATTTATCATCAAAATAAGTCAACCAAATATGATTGATGATAAATATTTTTGTTTTTTTGACAACACAAAAAATTCGTCTCTTCATAATCATTTGATTTAAAATTCAAGTTTGTAACTTTGTTTAGTTTACGAAACCCTAAAACTGCAAAAACCTAAAAAATGCGCTAGAGGTAGATTAGAGAGGACATATGGATTTTAAGAGAAAGACAGATAGATAAAAATTCTAAAAATATATTTTGAGTTCCGTTCAAAAATAAATTGGGATCCTATTAGTGTGGATACAAATTCTGTCTGTCAGAGGATTATAGCTCGTTAACTAAATAAGATATACACTTAAAATTTACGAGTTATATGTTTTCATTTTCATCTAAATATAAAATGGTCTTAGAATTTTAACCTAATAATCAGTAGGAAAGGTGGTATTTTTTGTGGGTTAAAATTTTCATTTTTTATTATGATGTGTAAGGGATTCTTAAACATTTCTTTAAGTAAATTAGGATAAATTTTTAAATTTAGTTCCCTTTAAAATGACAGTGTGAGAGCCTTGGCTATTTTTAATAATTATTGTACATGTCGACGTTTACTTAATAATTATGAAAAATTCTATAAATTCACAATTTCTCTGCTTAACAATAACGATTAAGAAAGAATTTGATATTTCAAGTATTTTGGAAGATAGAGGTTAGAGAGCACGAACCTTCGCTATGCTGGCTTTTTGAGCTTTGATAGTGTTGAACTAATTCGAAAATTCAATGTCATTAAAAAAAAATCTCAAATATATACGTGTTAAAACATTTTACCAAATCAGTGAATGCTGGATACTTTTAATATTCTAATAAATTATTTTCAAATGACAACATAAACCATCTAGTTCTGCTTATAATAAGATCCTAAGTGATAGTAGTTAAAAGTATTTTCCCTGGTAATTTATTATCTCATCTTTAATTTTAAGTGTGCAAGACATATATTTTATAAGAATGAATTGATATATAAATGCTAATAAAAAGTCTCGATAAAAAATTTGAATACGCTGATAATTAATTAAAATTAAAAAATTGATATTCAAGTTGATCAAACTGTGACTCAAGAAGTCTTCCGTGTTAATTACGAGGAACTCAAATAAAATGTCTAGTGAAATAACTTCATCATTATTTTCATTAGAGCTGTTTTTATTAAGATTAAAGAGAGCTACAGTAATCTCAATAAGGGTAAAAATTTTAAATGTAATTTTTGGGTACACTAAGGATTTTCTAAAAATGATCAAGGGTTGAGTATATAATGTCTAATTTAATGTATCTCTCTTTGTGTTAAATTGTTATGATGCTCAATGAGATCAGTTAATGAATGATCTCAGGGTAAAAATAACATTTCTATATAAATATTTATCTCCCTCTCTTTGAATAAAATTTTTTTAATTCAATTATCAAAAAAAGGGAAAAAATATTTTTGTAATTCATTTATTTAATGAAAGGAAATTATAATTTAATTTAAAAAAAAAAAAAATTAAATGACAAAATAAGGAGCTAAGTATTATTGCATAATGCTAATAAATAAAGTAGACCTGAATAAATGAAAAAAATCTTTTAAATATATGAAAACTTTCATAGAAATAATCAAGTTAATAAATACTATTATATAAACGGAAGGATATAACTAGTTTATTTTTTTGTTTTTGTTTTATTTATTCCAAACATATATCGTTGCGGTATGCCAAAAGCATGAAGTGTGTTAAAATTTCTGATTTTTCAATAACCCAGTTTTTGAGAGGGGAAGGGATCTATCTGCTAGACTTGAAATAGAAATAGAAATAATACATGATATAAAATTTGGGGTATCAATCCAAAAAAGTAATAAATAATTGTAAAACTTTTAAATTTAAAAAAAAAAAAAAGAAGGTCTTAAACGCTAACAATGCAAAATTTGGTCCAATTCGGACAAAGGTTTTAAACATTTAGGGGGCGCGCCCCCCCCCTCCACTAATTTGTGGACCAATTTTAACCAAAATCCCATCAGCTCTTAATATCAATAGAAAATAAATGTAAAATTTCCTTTTGA
Organism: Forficula auricularia; assembly: GCA_024734495.1. Taxonomy (NCBI): domain Eukaryota; kingdom Metazoa; phylum Arthropoda; class Insecta; order Dermaptera; family Forficulidae; genus Forficula; species Forficula auricularia. The sequence continues at coordinate 25,822,407 of JALMQS010000187.1, forward strand.
TACCTTCATTGGTTCTTGAGCTAGAGCGTACACAAAATTTGGCAAAAACCGCACTAACTCACTCACTAACAGACATTTTGGCAAAATAATTAATATCCTTTAAAATATAAATTTTTAGATGTTCACTATACAAGGTTTTATTGTAGACCGAAAGGCCGTGGATCCACTTTTTTTTTTTTTTTTGTCAAGATAGTTTGGCTGTTTTTGAGATATTTCGTAATGAGGAAAAAAACTTTTCTTGCACGATTACAATACCTCGCCATACGTCGTAGAATAAAGTGTTTAATATAATCCTACTTTAAAGTGGAAACGCCAAAATTATTATTTAAATAACATACATTAAATATTTTTTACAGAGATTTAAGAGGTTAAAGAGTGCCCCTATCCGGGGTAGTGCATATTAATATAATACTAAGTCGTAGGCACCAAGTTCACTATTGCAACTGGCTAGTATATCACTTTATTTGATTAACAATTAGTAAAATACTATGATTTGATAAATGAAAACTTGAAATGTTTCATAAAAAAAAATGGTGCGAAAGAATTTTTAGTCTTGGTTTACAACTTGTATTTTTTTATTTATTTATTTATTTTTAAAGAAATTGAATTAGATAGTAATTTTTGAATCAAGGCGTTTAGACTTAACAAAAACCTATAAAATAAAAAGAGAAAAATTGAAATAATAAATATGTCCCATTTAGAAAACCAGGAATTAGATTTGTTTCAATTTATGATTCATGCAATTAGAACCGTCAAAAAGAATATTGCATATATGTATATCGAAGTGTGATTGTATAATAATAAATAATAATAGGTTTTGTATCTCCGTTGTTTTTTTGTACTTTTAATGACAAAGTGAACTTTTATATAACCCATGCAAGCTCATTTGCAGACTATATACTATTTCAGCTGTTTGTTCGCATATCCTAACAAGGTGAGAAAGATCTATGCTTCGATGCATCTTATTTTAAAATATGTATGTTTAGTTGTGAGATAGCGACTCATACTCTTCATAATGCCACAAACCATTAGCACTTGCTCGTTACCTTTTCATTTAACGGGAAACACAAACTTTTGAAATATCGTTTCCCTTATTTGACTTCTTCTCTCCCTAGAGCTCGAGAATTTTTTAATTTGTGTTCACTTTTTCTTTCTATTTTTTCATAAACAAGCAGACCGTATCGCCCCTTTTCACTCTCTCTCTCTCTCTCTCTCTTACCCACTCGGTTTAACTCTTCAATATTGTAATGTAAAATTTTATGTTTGCTTTTTCTAATAAATTAATAGAAAAAATAATATTTTAGCCTTAGACATAATGGTACTAAGTATAAGGGTATAAAAGTTGATAGCTGACCAAGTTTCAATAGTGAAGTAGAGGCCATTTTTAAAAATGGTAAACATACTAGATGGGAAGATAACCATTTTTCTAGTTATTTAATAATTTAGTTTTTTTATTAACTATATTAAATAACTATAAAAAATCTTTATCTTTCCATTAACTTATAAAATAAAGTGATGTTGCCATTTTTAAAAATGGCTGCCTATGCTTCATTTTTGTTTCAATGAAGAATAGGGAATCAGCTTTATTTCAATATAATATACTAGGTAGGTATTAATGAATTTTGAATAATGTCATAGTCAATAAGGATTCCTTAAAAAAATCAAGATTTTTTTATAATTATTGTGTAGTTAAATTTCAATTAATCTGAACTTTTTTAGTTGAGTCTTTGTGGTCAAATTAATGATCTGGGAGATTTATTTTTAGACACCCAGAAAGAAATCAGAAAATAGATTAAAATTTGAGGTTTTATCAAAATTTAATTGTAAAATAAAAATATATTTTGACAATCAAGGCAGTTATGTCATGCTTGAAAACGACAGAGATGTTATTATAAGAGAAAATCAAAGGGTGCCTCTTATAAAAAATAAAAAAAAAAAATTAAATATGTAGTGATTGAAATGTAGGTTTTTGTATTCAGAATAATCCATGTTTGTTTTTAAAATTTAATACATGGTTTAAGTCAAAAGAACTTAATATAGAAATCTATCTTTTTGGTAATTGAAAGTTGATTGATTGTATATATGTATGGTAAATGTTTGCCAACCAGGAGAAATGAATGACAATTGTTCAAGAAAAACGAAATAAAGACCCTTTATAATAATACCGGTCATTAATCAGAATGTACCAGTTGAATTGATTCTAAAATAAAAGTCAAACTACTTACTATTTCTTATGTGTTAGGATCGGACAGTTTATTTATAACACCTGTTTATATATGGCATATCAAAGATTACGAAATACTTCCCAACCATTACTTTTATTATACCAATGGAAAAACCAATTTATCAATTTTATTATTTCCCCACGTTTACTTAAATAAGGTAGAATTTAATTTACATATATTTCGCCCGCACATTTTTAATATAGAGAAAATTATTATTTTAAAAATACAGAAAAAATAGAATTTTATATACGGAATGAAATATTTTGAAGCAAAAAGAAATGTCAATGAAAAAAAGACATAGAGATATATTAGTGAGATTGCTTCGAAAGGGAGGTAGTTTTTATTGCTAGATCACAGAAGTGTAATTTGTATTTTTATTATAAAAAATAAACGTTTCAATTACTTATTCTGAGGTAACAGACTGCAAATGGTATTTAACTAGGTCGCTAATCAAAATACAGAAAGAGGGATTAAATTAATAAAAAATTAAGTTCTCAAAGAATCTCATTTTACGCTGGACCTTCTAAGAATCGTGTGCGTTTTTTTCTCTTTTTTATAGATAATATTACAAATAATGGGCTTTGATAAAATATCGTCAAGAGTCAATAATTTCCTCAAAATTGTTCCTTGCCAACAGCTCGCTATTCGTAGACTCTCAAAACCCCATTCGAAGTCTTAGATGGACATTTTTTTTATTCAAATATCTCATAGACTTGAAGTCTCTCTTTGTCCCTATCTCTCTAAAATCCCGGGTGCAGAAAAATCTTCGCCCCCAAACCAGTCAAGAAATAGCATTTTAATTACAGAAATGCAAGTCTTCATGGACTTAAATGTGCGCATCTTCTGGGGTACGTTTTCTTGCATCTTTATTATAAAACAATGATTGAATCAAATACAAAAGTGTTCATTTAAAAATTAGTATTTTTATTCCGTCGAAAGTGATAAATTTAGATTTCCTAAACATAGTTTAATTGAAAAAATTTTGTTTTGATGAGAGCAGTAGAGATGTTGAATCATAAATAGAAATCAAAGAGGTTGTCCTCTGCTTGATGTAAATAAATATACATTATATATGTGTGTGTATGTTTATTTGCAACAAGAAGAGGACAACCTCTTTGATTTCTCTTAATGAAACATACTTTAATTGGAATTGAAACAACTAGTTACATTTATATATTTTTATAATTTGTAATATAGAAGATAGACCATATATTTTTATTTCACTAAGGCCTAAAATTTTAATTAATATCTCTTTGCACTCGATATTCGTGCAATTTTCGGTTGCTCAAGTGTATGATGACTTTAGACTCTTTATGCATATTTAAACAATGGTGTAAAAATGTATATAAAATTTTAATTTATTTTGTTAATATATGGTAAACACAATGCTTTGGCTCATACTTATGAATGAGTTATCTCGAATTAATCAACTCTTCGATTTTGAAATCTACGATCCCTACCAAATTTCATTATTTACAGTTATTATAGTAGTTCATAAAGAAAAACAAAGAGGTTGTCCTCTGCTTGATGCAAATAAACATACACACATATATATCAAATATATATGTATATATATTACTTATTTGTTTGAGACTATAGTTTCGAAGGCTTGGCCTTCATCATCAGTCTTTTTTAATTAAAAATATTATTTTTCATGGGGTTAGTATCTCGTGGATATTGAAAATTTTTCTTCTTACTCAGCCGACAAGTCAGTAAACATTTCTTGTTTCTCTTTATGATTCAACAACTCTCTGCTACTCTCGGCAAAATAAAAACTTTCAATTATAGTAATTATTAAAAGAGCATTTTTTTAAAAATTACAAGGTTATTTGACAAGTAATAGGTAAAATTCAATATTATCCTTTATAAGTTTTATGAGAGATAATTTACTATAAATTTACAGGTCTTAAATGTTGTGTGTGTGTGTGTGTGTGTGTGTGTGTGTGTGTGTGTGTGTGTGTGTGTGTTTTGGAGAATATATATGGAATTTAGATGCACAACATTTCGATTAAGAAAAGGTTTAAAAAATAATAATAGGATACTTTAAAAAAATTGCAAAATCAATAACAATATTTTATAAATATTATATAAGAATAATAATATCGATTAAAAAATGAATAATATTTGCAAAGAAATATTGTTTTCGTGATTTATTTTAAAGAAGAGAGAGAGAGAGAAAGATTATTTTTAGTCTAGTTTGTGTGCTAGTCAGTAATATGAAAATAGTGAACGTTTGCATAAGTTCATTTGTGTGTGTGTGTCTGAGTGGTCCAAGGTCGGAATCTAGATCTGACCAAGAGAGAGAAAGTGGCTTTGTGCACGGTGTGGTTGCGGCTGGGCACCACGCCCTGCTCCAGCAAACGCCCTCCGCAGAGTTCAACAGGGCAAGGCAATCCCCCAACAGACGGTAGAGAATGGCTGTCTGCCTGGCCATTCGAAATTAAACACCCTATATAGATAGATAATCTGATCTACATACACTTACGTTCCTTTCTATTTAAGAAAAAAAAAATATAAATATTTTTCTTAACTAAAGTGACTTTAATGAGAAAATTTCGCATTCGAATGATAAATAAACATTTCATCACTATTTAATTTAGATATTGGATTTAATGAATGGTTACCGAGCATTCCAATCTATTATATTATATGCTACGATATAATAAAATTTTGATGAGAATTTTTTTCATCAAAAGATTAAAAAAATGAGAAATAACTACCTATATAACACGATTAGGAAAGACGCGGAATTAAGCTTTTTTTTCTATTTATTTAAGTATCAATTTTAATTAGATTGGACAAAGTGAAATCATTTAAACAACAGTAATTAAATTTCTCAAAGTAGATGACAAATTTTATGTTGGATTAAAAAAATAAAGTTTTATTGTTACAGATCTAGGGGGGATTAAGGGAGTTGAGATCCTAAAGAAAATAATCAGATATTTTTAAATTTTTAAAATTGATAAATATTTATCAATTTCCAAATTTAAAAAAAAAATCTGATTATTTTCCTTTAGGGTGTCAAATCCCTTAATAATAAATTGAAGAAAAATGTGAAAACGTTTCCTAAGACTTGAAACGTTCTCCAGAAAATCTGGCAGATGGTTTGGGGGAAGGGGTGAGTTATCACTTCCAGCTAGAGTTAGAGCTGTCCTAGTAATAAATTTAAATATATAATAACTATTCGAAATTTGATTTAATTAGGATGTCATTATATTCCAATTTCTTAATTTTAATATATAACCAATTATTTGTAATAAGCCATTTGTGGGTTTTAAAATAAAATGAAGAATGTCTGTAATTTGTTTATGGAAATGCCTGAAAATTTCAATAAAACCCTTCAAAAAAAATTTATTTAAAGTACTGAGATATAGGGCCGAAATCAATTCTCATTGAAAATATAAAAAAAAAAAAGGGACCAGATAGACCTTTACCCGAATTTTCTGTTCTTAAGTTACAAAAAAAGAATCTGTTTATTTCCCGGAAAAGGGTATTCTTAAGTTATCATGTGTAACAGAATCAAGATTTTTTTAAACTGAGAAAATAGTATAAAATCTTAATTGTATTATCCATAAAAAACAAATGTAAATAATTTTCGAAATGACGGAATCTAATTTTTTTTTTAATAATAATAATCTAACTAGTTTTATACTATCAACATATTTATAGTATTACATATTTAATAAATTCTATCAAAGCATTCCTAAGTATAAAAAAAAAATAAGATTTGAATTTTTTTGTACATCATTTTCTTATTCATCATTTCTCTCTCACTCTGATGGCTGCATCCGAGCGTGTCGAATCTGAGCACGACACGCGCGCTTAAAAACAAAAAGAAAATCGGTACATGCCTTTAAAATCGTAGTATTATGTAATAGGGAATTCACAATAACAATAAGAGCAAGGTTAATCGAGAGGGTAATTAGAGAATCATTCCTTTTTCTACACTTCTTTTAATTAATAATATTTTAATTTTTCATTTAATAAATTGTTTATCAAGATATAGATTTCAAAAAGTCACTAGTTAGTCGCCATTATCACATTTCTATTAACTCATAAGGTAATATAAGCAAACTTTAATGTTCATAAAGATTTAGATTTAAATAGGTATTCCTATTAATTGTATTTATAAAATAAATTAATAATATATTTTTAAAATAATTAAATAGTAAAAAAATCGAAAAATTTATATAGAGATGATTTTTATTTGATTATAGGATGGATTTCGCGGTAACATCACCTGGTTTCTATTAATAGCTTGGTTGCTTGTGTTTACAAAAGGAGCTGACGAGAGTCGTGAAGATGATAAAACTTTATCCCAACAAATTGCTGATGGCAAATATGGTCTTATTGACAAGGAATTGTTTGCTAAAAAACCGAAACGACCTGGAATTGTGAGCTATGCAGCAAATCCGGAGGTACCAAAAGATTCAAGCCGAACTCTAGGCGGTCTTCAACCGGAAGAGATATGGCTTGCTGAAGATCATGTCCTTGTATTGAAAGGAGGCTGGTTTCCGGGAAATACCACTTCACAAAATTCAATTTGGCCACCAATTGACGCCTATCAAGCACCTCCAAGGTAATTAATTAGATATTAAATAAAGATTTGTCATGATAATTAAAATAAAGGAAATTAAAAAAAAAAATTTATAGAGAAAAAAATGAACTTTTGGAAATTAAGATATTTATCTAATATTTAAAGAACAATTTTTTGAAAATCATAGTATTTTAGGTATTCTTATCTTGTGTCATACTAGTTTTTGAAAGTTGATTGTTACTAGTGAGAATATTCTGTTCAATGTCATAGGAAATTGTTCACTGGGGGAAGTTCTCCGTTGCTTTCCCCTGAAAATATCTATACTAAGTTTAATTTTATTTTTCTTAGGCAAGTAAAACTACCGAAGCGGCCAAAAGTGCCGCCCCCGTTCCCAGTGCGGCTCAGGGACGGGGGCCCAATCGAACTGCTGGGGGCATCGGGGGGTCGACCCCTTACACCCTACCCGTCATTACAGTTTCCCCCATTCCCACCATTTCCACCAGCAAAGCCATCTCTGCCGCCACCACCATTTCCTCTTCCACCAGGAGCAGTCTTTTTGCCACCACCCAGCAACCAGACCGATCCCCTGGACGAAGACGACCCCTCAATTTATTATCCGCCGCCGTACGATTTCTCTTACCCCAAGGATAACTCGACTAAGGTTCCAGCTGGACCCCTTGTACCGGGAATCGTTCTTCCACCACCTCTGGATTTTTTTGGCCAACAAGAGGTTTGTGAAATATTGAAGAAATATATTAATATTAAAGAAATACAATAGTTTTCAAATTAATTTGTTCATTTTTTCAGTACAATAATACAAAAAGATGTATTAAAAAAGTAAATACTTGTTCAAATTCAGAATTTTTAAACATTAGAAATTAATTTTTATATTTAAAATTTAAAAAGATAAAGAGATTCACTTGTTTATTATTATTTTAGGAAAATAAAACAATTAATGGGTCAATTTCAACTTCAACTTCTTCGTCAACAACATCGACCTCGACTACAACCACAACAACCTCTACAACAACTTCTACTACAATTAGACCAACTACAACAACAGTGTTGCCAGCGATTACAACGAGTCCACGGACGATTCCATCAAGAACTCGTCTATATTCAGCAACAACTCCCATTGTGTTTGGTTCCCGCACACGACCTAGGCCTTCTTCAAATTATGTACCAGTCACAACAGACACTCGAAAGAAATCCAACTCAAGATTTAATAATTATTTTACTAGTTATTCCTCTACTACTACAACATCTACCACGACTACAAGTACTCTTCCTCCACGGCCTTTAGTTAATATTCCATACGAAGAAAGTAATTTTGAAAATCATGTTAAAGTTACTACATCGACTCCTCCTCCACTGCCTTTGGATTTAATATTCCATACGAAGAAGTAATTTTAAGAAATCATGTTAAAGTTACTACATCATTACTACTCAACGACCATTAGCTCCCCCTAGGATTTCTCCTACTCCTCCACTCTGGTCCAAGTACCACTGGGTAATGTTCCAAATAACGAACAAAGGAAAATCTGGACTTCCCAACCAGTTATACTATTACGATGCTCCGGTATCTCGGCCATTCTATCTCGAAGGTTATTTGTTGCCTGGTGTATTAATTACAAATCGTACGAGAGGACAACAGATCGTTTTGGAGTTAGCGTCTCGACCGTCTCCACCGCCTTCATCGCAACCTGTTACAACCACGAGGCCTTTACTAGTCTACTACGCACCATTAGAAACAAATACAGTGGCACCGTCGAGAGGTAAATATCAATTTTTTTTAATATAATATTAATTAATTAATTATCAATTATTGTTAAAGGATCAACAGTTCGTCCACCGAGCAAAACATTTTATTTTTATGAAGAAAGTTCTCGTTCAAGAAGACCACCTCTTTCTTCTCCGACACCATCTCCAATTCCACTTATACCACCATCCTCAACAGTTGAAACAATCCGTGCCGCAGATGTTACGGATCAATATTTTAGACCTGATGATGATGGTGGATATGTTTATCAGGCTCCTGAACAACCACTTTATTATACAAGGCCTCGTACACCGCCTCCGCCCCCAGCTCATCAAATTAGACAGGAATATTACGACAATTACAGACCATTATCTAATTTAGATTCTCAATTAAGGTAAATTTGAAAAAATTGCAAAATTAATATTTGTTACAATTGTTTATTTCTTAAAATCATTTATCGATTCAATTTGGTTTATTACAGATATCGTCGTCCTACGACAACACCTAGAACTGTGTATGAATATAGTTTTCAAGCCAGAGATGCAATCCCTAATGTATATTCGCATCACTCCCTATTAAATGATGCATCACCAACTGCAAGTAATCTTGCAACAATTCGAGCTTCTCAGCAGATCAATTCACAGAATGATTATTATAAAAGACAACCTTTAAGAGCGGTATGATTTGATTTGATATTTTGATGAGTATTTTATTATTTATGTATAATCACTTAATTGTTTAAAATTTAAAAATGTTTTAGTTACATGTAACGACACCTCCGCCAAGCTTAGCGACAGATACACGTGTAAATTATAGACATCCCAGGCCTCGATATGAGCCTGAAGCTGAATATCTACCTTCGTCCCGGCATAAAAACGGAAACCTTATTCGTTATAGCCTTCCAGGAAGTCAACAAGCCCATGTTTACTTTTTGACTCCACAAAATCAAAGAAGACAACAAGAGACTTATCAAGACCAAGATAGGGACTCTTATACAACTAAAAAATATCATCGTCGAAAACAAGATTCAGAAGCTTATTGAATGCAAAACGTGCCAAGAAGTTAGTTTAAGTTAAAATGAAGTGTATTTATTTTATATATGAACCACAAATTTGTGTTAATAATTTATTAGTAGACGTGACAATAGACGGCGTTAGCTATGTTCACTTTTAAAAAATAATGCATTTAGAAAAAGAAAAAAGACTTTTAAATGTTATGAGTGAAAAAAGCTTTTTCCTATAAATGAATTATAGTAAGCTTCTTACTGCTTGTTTTATATTATTATTTTCAATAAATAAAATTATAGAGTTTTTTAGAATGAAGTTTATTTTTATATTTTATTTAGATTGTAAAAAATGAAATCAAATAGAAAAACAAATATAATTCATTTTAATATAATCGTCTGAAATATAGCTTTATCTTAACTATTAAATTAAATTAAGAGCATTTCAGATAAAGAAAAATAATTTACAAAAAGAAATCATAAGCTGAATCAATTTAGAAATATTTAAATGAATAAGTAGAGGGAATTGAAGACGTTTATATATGCCATCTAGTCAAATATATACACCTACATAAAATAATTTTCAATTATGATGGTTTTTAATACCTAAAAATAATTTTTGAATATAAGTACCTTCTCTATGTTTGTGTATTATCTATGTAATCGACATTATTATAGAAAATTTATTAGTTTCACATAAATAGTATAAGACAACTAATATTATAATTAAAATATAGGCAATAGTTTATCAAAATTCTATAAGATCATCAATGATTAAATAATAAAATAGATAATAAAAAAAAGGAAAAATTCCATCTTCAAATTATGTATGTTAAAAGAAACTTAATTCTAATCAAAAGAAATATTAATTAGATGAATGAAACAAGTAGTAAGAAGAACTCAATAAAAAGGATAAGTTATTAAATAAATTTATAGAAATATTATTATAATTATAATATAAAAATAAGAGATAAAGAATAGAAGTTACTCACCAGTATTAAGTTCTTGTTCAGCAGTCTCGTCTTTGAGAGGTTTATCATGTAAATGTAAATAAACTTGAATGGCACAACGCGCTGCTTTGAAGTAGAAAGGATGAGCACGAAGAACATCTTCAAGACGTAAAAGGCCTACATAAGAGCGTAATGTCATCTTACGCATACAGTAAGTATGAAAATCAAACTGGTCTTCAATTATCTCGGAGAAATGCTAGAATATGCAATGAAAAAAATTAATGTCAATTTATAAATAAAACAAAAAAAAAATGATTATTAAAGTGATTTTTTAAAGATTTGAAGAAAAAAATCAAAATCATTTAAATTTTAATTATAATTATTTAGAAAATTACTATTAGGTGATTTTCGGCGGTCAGTATATTTTCAGGTATATTTTGTATCTTTTAGTTATTGGGGTTAAAAATACCATCAAGTCGCTAAAAATAAGTTTGTTTGGATTTATCCTGATGTCTAAAAGATAGAGAATAAACCTATTCAACGATTAAATTAAAAATAATTAGAATTAATTAATTTATTGTAGTTTATCTTCATGACAAAGAGGCTTGAATTGTCTCTCAGTTTTTAAAAATAAAATCTATACATATTTTAAATTACTCTGATGAGCCAAAAAGGAAAATATTGTTTTTTTTTTTTTAATCTCTTTCTCTGGTGGGCAGAGTATCGGGATAGGTCTCCAAAATTGATAGATCCTAAAAAAATTCATAATTAAATATAAATTTTCTTCAATTATGAAAAACGATCAAGACGAATAAAAAATCAACAATTGTTCCCAATTAATGTATCTCATTTTCATCTTTTTTCGCCCCCTCCCTCATTTTGTATAGTAAAGAGGCGAATACTAAAAATGAGCTTGTTGACGAACAGGCGAAAACGGGAGCCAATAAACAAAATTATGACTTCACAGAAAATCTGCCTGAAGACATTAAAAATTTTGTTATAACCAAAACTATAAGTAACTGGATGCTAGAATGGGAAAAAGTTACTAATAACTATTTAAAGATGATAAAACCCATCATTAGCTCCATATCAGCTTCAGATCTAAGTAGAAAAGAGCAAGTTAAATTGACCCGCCTAAGGTTGGGTCATTGCTTATTCACCCACGGCCATCTAATGAACAAGGATGACCCACCGATATGTCCAGTTTGCAAAGTTAGGATAAATGTAATCATGTATTAGTGGAATGCCCAATTTAAGCAAGGGAAAGAAAATGTCATTCAATGGAGAACAAAGACTTAAAACAAATACTCGAAAATGAGGAAGGATATGATAATTTGTTCGAGTTTTTGAGAGTCATTAACATTTATGATAATATCTGAGTTCTCCCTTTTATATTTAACTATAAAACCAAACATGTAGAAGAAATTTAAAATTTAAAATATAACGCATTTAATATCTGTGGCGCAAATGACAACGCAGTCGAGGCACCCTTTAAACTGTAATAATAATAATATGAATACCAAAAAAATCTGAAATTACTCTTTAAAGATTTTTATGTGGAATTTTATTTAGCAATATCAATCAAGTAGACAGTTGACATTTTGAAGTTTAGAAAAAAGCAAGTACTTTTTGGGTATTTTTTCATAAAGAAATCCATCCCTCATAGCTTTCGGCCTCGTAATGAAAATTTAGTAAATATTTAATTTTTTCAAGTTTTGGCGCTATCAAGTTTTTTTTTTTTTTCAATTTTTTAAGATAAAGGGAAAGGACACATCTGAAAATTTCTTTGTTTTTATTATGTCCCTTTTTCAAATATCCCCCCATATCTTGATCTCATACAATAAAATATAGAATTTGTGACTTTTCTTGATGTTTGGGAAAGAACATTCTTAAAGGAACTTCAAGTCAAACAGTGATTAAAAATGTCTTATTTAGCAACGCAGAACTCTTACAACCCTTCTTTATTGTTGAAAATTTTTAATTTTCTAAGATGAAGGGAAATCTGTAAATTTCTTTGTTTTTTTCCATTTTATGTACTTTAAACCCGTATAAAAAAATTTTGATTTGAGATTTTTTATTAAATAGGGAAAAATTACCTTCTATTAGAGTAATTTTGAACTTTCTAATGTGAATGCAAGTTTTTGAAAACGCATGTATAATTTTAGGCCTTTTTATGAAGAAAATTATCCCCCATAGATCGAACACATAAATAATAGATTTTAGCAATTTGTGAATTTTCTGGTATTCTAGATCAAATGTATTTTGTGCTCTTTTCAAATGTTTCCACATTAATTGACCCCCCTACAAAAAATATAAGAAATTTATGATTTTTATTTATGTTAGGAGAAAATCTTCAACTTTCTATGGTAATTAAAAGTGCTTCATTTAGGCAAGTAGTGCTATTTAGAAACTCCTCTATAACTTTGTCCCATAGAAAATTTTTCAAGATATTCGATTTCTCCAGAATTTAAGAGACTATCACCTTTATGTTCTAAAATTTTCGATTATCTACGATTACGCAAAGGGCCTCATCGAAGCATGTCTTTTTTCGACTCCTTAGCATTTTATATTGTAATTTATTTATTTTCTAATTTCAATTTAAAAGAAAATATTTTTTTTTTAGTTAGTTTGGAGACTTTTTTGAAATTTAATTATGTTATTATTACATTTTGTCAAGGTGGGTCAGGGGCCAAGTGCAAGAGCTCGGAGTGCAACTAGTTACATAATATATTAATATAAATAGTAATTAAAAAGTTTTACTTACTCTATCAACTTCATGGCATTTTTTGAGAGATTCTCCCCATTTCTCTAATCTTTGATAGGCCAAGGCACATTCGGTTTGAAACCACATGCATTGCATTTCATTTAAATTTTCCATCGCAGATACCCCTTCCTATTAATTATAAATTAATGAAATTATTAGTAAGTTTAGTTGTCAATAAAAATTCATGTTTTAGACTTTTAGTATTAGAGATTCATAGGGCATGTACCTAAGGAATCAATAAATAATAATAATAATATTAGAGATTCATATTTGCTAGATTAAATATTCATATTTGTAAGGATCAGAAAGTTTGATAAATAATAAATTTTTAAAAGATGATTGATTGCATCTAAGCACTTGTTATACACTTAAATTTTTTTATTTTAGTAAATATATTGAAAAAGTAGTAAAATTTTTTAAATTTTTTTCTTAATTTAATTTTAGTATTCAGAGTTTGAATATTTTAACAATAAAATTGTCCGTGAGTCGGTTTTTTACGGGTTATATTTAGTGGTGAGAACAAATAATTAAATAACCGGTTTGCTGGCCTATTGACCGTTTTAAGGATAAGCGAATACGGACATCTTTTTGCCATGCTGTAATTAAATAATATACAAGTAGTACTTAAATATTTTTTCATTCATCGTATCAATCAATTTTGTTTTTGAATACTGATCACATTGCTTTAAGTTTTCTTTACTAATGTTATGAGTTTTAGATGCAAAATGATCTTTCATTTTTTCCGTAGAGAAGCTTTTAGTTCCTATGCTGTGTCCGTAGGCGCAATAGAAATTTTGTAAACGTTAAATGCTCTATAGATTCCTATTGTTTTATTTTAATTGAACGGAAACACCAGCGCACGCATATTTTATTGAACGAACATTACTGAATGAACATTACTACGGGCGCATAGAATTCGCTGTAATGCAGATGAACGTTAAAAATGAGTAAAGCATGTAAATTTGACATAACCATATTGGTAGGCTACTTGGAGAGAACTCTGATTACAAGTAGTATATTTACAACCGGTTCCCCAAACTCAACAGAAAATTTAGGTAGCTGTTCTATCAAACAAGTACTAACCGGCTGAATCCCACCAGTGGTTACATCCCTATCAGGATAGCCCCCCATATACCCATATATATTCATATGCACATATAGATATAAATTCATTTGTCCTCGTTAAAAACATTTTCAATAATAAAAGTTAGGTTTACTATAGGTAGATATTAAAATATATTATACTTACTCTAGTAAATTTTGCACAGGTTTCTTCTGCTTCTTTTATAAGATTAGCTCTAAGCATATATTTGGCACATTTACTATTAATATATCTGTCAGCAGTATCGAGACCTTGAGCCTCATCTAACCATTTATAGGCCTCCAGAACATCTCCACCATGCTTATATATGCGACCTTTTGTTACGAATAATTCTATTAAAGTTGGAGTATGGTCGATTGCCTCATCTATATATGATAAAGCTCGTTTCGTTTGTCCTAAATGGTCATAATGTTGTGCCAAAAAATAATATGTCCAGAGAAGAGCTGAAGCTGGCTGTTTAGGATCTGGGTCTAAAATAATACAAATAAAGTTTTAATATTAAAATTGTGAATTAATAGTTTACCAAATATACTAAAAAAAAAAGAATTTTATTTTTTATCAAGTATAATAGAAAATAAAATAAATGGTTTTTCGGTATTTAACATTGAGAGGGAAAAAACTTTTTTGATTTGTACAAGTCTATTAGTTTTACGGATTCGCAATTTTTGATTGGCTATAACGAAAATAGCTCAGTTTCTAAATATTGAGTGAACATAGTAATTAATTAAATTAGAGAACAAAGATTTTTTTATTATAGACAAAAGGATCAGCCGGGGTTCGAACTAAGGATCTTCGCATGTCCGGTGCTATGCTTTTTCATAAGAGCATAGCTCCTATATCCTCTTAGCCATTGATACCAAAACTCAAGCTAATACTTTATGTCTATATGACTTTGTAATTTCATTTATATTCAATCTTTAATCTCTTCTTTATTCCCTTTCATGGCTCTGTAGTGGCCTGACCTAATAATTAAACTATATTCAAACGCCTTCCCAATCGATCACAAACCCAAAGGTTGCAAATTACTTTTTCTTTGTGATCGATTGGGAAGGCGTTTGAATATAGTTTAATTATTAGGTCAGGCCACTAGAGAACCTTGAAAATGAATAAAGAAAAGATTAAATAAAAATGAAATTCCCAAGTCATATAGACATTAGGTATTAGTTCGGGGATCAGTGGATGGATAAGAGGATATAGGAGGTATGCTCTTATGAAAACATTACACAGGACATGCGAAGGTCTCGGGTTCGATCCCCGGCTGATCCTTTTGTCTATAATAAAAAAATATTTTCTTTGTTCTCAAATTTAATTTAATTTATAATTAATTGTCTTTAGACGTTGGCTCGATACGAATGCGCCCCGGGGTAAAGAAATTTTTTTCAACCTTTGGGTTTGTGATCGATTGGGAAGGCGTTTTAATATATGGTAATTAATGTCAATTGATTTTTGTTTCAAACTATATTAATTATTATTATTTGTTGAACCCAGCCCACGCACAGCCCACGCGTAGCCTATTTTGTAAAACAAGGTTTGAGACGGAGTCATCATCATCATCATTAGCCTGTCGATAGCGACAATCCACTCCTGAATATAGGCCTCTTCCATCAAATGGAAGGGGGTTGGCATTAAGTCACCACGCTTGCCAGACGGATTGGTGACTAGGAATCAGATTATAGCCGGTCAAAATATCAATGCAGGGACTCGGACTCGAACCCGGGACTCCTGCTTAGAAGGCTAGTGTCTTAAGCTCTCGGCTAATCCGATTCCCTTGAGACGGAGTGGCGCATATTAAACCCATTCCATGGCCAGCCCACGATTTGTGGGTCTCGCGTGGATTGTGGTGTGCTAGCAACACAGTTTTCGTGGGTCGTGGATCGTGGGTAGGTAGAAAACTTGATTAATTCTTATTTAAAGAAAATAAAATTTTTGGAAATTTTTTTAGAAACTTTTTAAAATTTAAAATATAAAATACTAGGTAGGTTTAACATAAATAAAAGACACAAAGAGAACAAAGAGGTTGTCCTCTGCTTGATGTAAATAAACATACACACATATATATATATATAGAGATGATATATATATGTGTGTATGTTTATTTGCATCAAGCAGAGGACAGCCTCTTTGTTTCTCTTTGTGAATCAACAACTCTGCTACTCTCGGCAAAACAAAAACTTTTCAATTAAAAAAAAAAAAATAAATAAAAATAAATAAATAAAAGATCCGATGCTTGTTTAGCACGACTCTATATATATTTCTGGGTATAAGCCCATCTTCAGGAGTTCACAAAGGACACATTTAAAATTTTAAAAAGTTTCTAAAAAAATTTTCATAAATTTTTCACCAATAACCTACACCATTCTCCCTTAACAAAATTCTTATTTAATTAAAATAATAATAATAATAATGATTTTGAGCTCTTTATATGGAAAGTGTAGATATGACGTGGGTGTGGACTGGGTTCAATATGTGCTACTGTGTGGATGTGCTGGGTCTTAACCACACGTGGACTGTGCGTGGATTGGGTTCAATTTGCGCCGGGCCTTAGAATTGACACATTAAATAAATAATAAGTCAGGGCACTTTAATATAGATATATAAATTAATAATAGGTATAATAAAAATTATTTGTAAATTCAAGCACGATTCAGCTACTCGGTTTTGGTGACATTCCTACTATCAATAAATGTGCTTCTAAATTGGCAGCTACACTGACCAAACTATTTTTTATTCCTCAGGGCTTAAAAATAGCCAGAATCAAAAGCAATCCGAAAAAATTATTTTAAGGATATCCTAATGAGAACTTATCGCAATTATCTATGTCTTTCTAAGATAATGGAAAGGGTCCTCAGCTAATAAGATTTTAGTGGATATCCCACGGCTTTCGTCCGTTCTCGCATTTCAACTGCTAGTATTTTCTATCTCGCCAATTATTTTCTTCTAAATAAAATAAAAAATATGATATTTGGTTTCTAATATATTCTAAATTCCAAGGCTCCATATCATAATGAGATATTTTTAAAATTCTTTAGTAAATATAAGTACTAAAAAAATTAAGCAAGTAATAAAGATACGAGCAATAGAATTAAGTTCGGATAGAGAGTTAGGTGTAAATATTATTTCAGTCCTAATACTTATAAAGATCCTTTTTCAATGATGATTTTTTTCATTTTCTTAAACTTTTTCTAGTAAAGATGTGGATTATTCAATGGGGCGATGTATGGCCTGACAATGGTATACCTACAAATAGTAGTAGGAATAGTTCCCCATTTTCATTTCTCCTTGAGAAGTCCTAGTGGTATAGTGAAAATTATGTTTCCAGACAAAGAGACTTTTTAATTTATTATATTTTTATAAATTAAAAAAATTAAAAAAAACAAAAACATTTCTAATCTGAGATCGATCACTTGTTTCAAAGTTGTGAGTATATCAGACCAAAATTAAATTATGTATATATCAGTGGTGTAGCCACAACTTAGTTCTGGAGGGGGAGGGGGTTCTACTAGTTTTTTTTTTTTGAACAAAAAGTTTTTATTTCCAAAGTAAAATTTACATATTTATTTTACAATCATATGAGCATCGAGCAATAAATACTCCCTACCCATGTCCATATTTACAACAATGTTCTTTTTTTTTATTTTAATCATTTTTTAAAATTTTAGTGGTAAAATTTAAAAAAAAGCCACGACTTGAATAATAGTTACCATAGTTAAAAGGATATATAGCCCAGTAAATAGGGGGTTTCAGCTTAGATTAATTAGATCCCATTAGATTAATTAATTAGATATTTTGGTATGGTGTGGGTATGCCAAATCTAAGTTTGCAACCTCGAAAGTGTGGGGGGACAACTTTTGGTGGCCGAAAAACTTTGAAATTTTCAGACTTTTTCCAGTTTTTCGCTTATAACTGCCCATATTTTGTAAATAACCGTTCTATAGTAAATTAAAGAGGACAAAATTTCGAGTTGATTAAAAAAAATGGTCCAGTAGTTCGATTTTTTATGAGAATCCAAAAAACAGCCCCCGGGATCACTTTTGAATATCCCAAAAAATCACACTTTTTTCGATTTTTCCCATTTTGACCATGAAGTAGCACGTTTTCGACAAAGACCACTCTACACGTTTTTAAACTAGATTAAATTTGCTACAATTCAAACACAGTTTCATCTTAATTGGATAATCGTAACCCGTGCCGCAATGAAGTTGAAGTTATGAAAAGCAGCAATTTTTTACAAAAAATCGCAGTTTTTCCTTCATAAAATGAAAATCACTCATCCTAGAAACTTAATTACTAACTAATTCTCTAGGAAATTTTGTTGACTTGAATGTCTACTTGGACCACTTTTTTGTTAAAACTCTTAGATTTATAATTAATCAGCATTTTCCATGGCAGAAAATAATCAATTTTTGAACAAAAAATTATTTGAAAGATCCCCCTTAATTTTTGCTGAAAAATCATCTCTTCAAATATTTTGCATCAATTTAGAAACACCTTGTATAATGCGCCTGCTAGTTAGAGATCTTTAAATCGACATCGTTATCACACCTTCAGAAAATTCTTCTCTATTCAACGACGGTTACAGCTAAAGTATTGGAGATACAAAAAAATGTTAAAATGTTTTTTTTTATAGGAAATTTAATAAACTATATTTTTTAACTGAACAATTTTTTCGTATCAGCTTTATTTGCCGAGATATAGGAAAAAAACTGAAAAAGTTTACCTTTTTTTCCAAGATTGCGACTCAAGCGCAACAGATTTTGACGGGGACTTTTAGTATATTATGAATACCAAAATTCAGATCTTTACCGATTAATGTTTTTATTTGTCGAAAATTGGTCTAATTTGACTGGACTATTAAGCCATATCTTCCCAACACCTAAATGTATTTTTCATTTTTGCTGTTTACTTAACTTTAGATTTGACAGATAGATAGGGTCTGCCGCTGGGGGGGGGGGGGTCTGACACCCCCCACCCCACCCCGGGTGTACGGCACTGTATATATGTATAATATTAATAGGTCTGACAGAGAAATTAAATTAAAAATAAATGGTTAGTTATTAAATTTTGAATATTTATCAAGACATTTTACTTTGATGTACCCAGCTGGTCTTAAATTTTAAATTGGAAATTATCATTTTTTTTTTTATTCTCTGGTTAGAAATATCTTCACTTATTCAAAAAGTTTGACGCTCTTACTAACTGAGCTAAGGGATCATATAAGATAGAAATATCTGAAAGATGGAAAAAATAAGATTTTTACTGTTGACTGGATTCTGTAAACTATGATATCTCAAATATAGAAGGTCTCGGAAATTTTGTTTTGGTGCTAAAATGTTTGTACATGTTCGTGATCGAATGATTAAATTTGCCAAAAATATATCAATATCTTGCGAACGACTAAATGCCAATAATGAGAGGTGTGACATTTATATTGGTCATAAACACAAAGGGATATATTGCCAGTATATGAGTATGCGAAACTTATTATATATTAAATACTATTTGAATTTATAAAGAGAAATCAATGAAACTATTTGAATTATATATAAGACTGTTATAAAACTGAATTAATATTAAAAAATGTAGAAATACCCTTTGAAAGAAGAAAATTCAAAGTTTAAATGATTTTTTCATCTGTAAAACAAAGCTATTGTAATTCATAATAAATTACAAATCAAAAAATATTAAGAATATCATACTTTAAAAAATTATTTACCTTGAGGGTTAAATTTTCCAGTTTTGGTAAGTGAATCAACATAACCAATTACAAGCTGTTCAATTATAGTCACTTTGTTTTCATCTTTATATAATGAACGTAAATCAACAAACAATGGTGGAACTCCTTTATGCAGTCCTTGACGAAGATATTGGTCAACAAGTTGAGAGAATTGTTCACCGTCCGCGTAATTTAAAGGAAGTCTTCTGGGAGCAAGAGCACGTGGGAACATTTCCTGATATTCTTTAAACATAGATAAAATTTCTTCCGGAGTTTTAAGTTGTTGAGCTTCTTGAAGACGAAAATAATAATGTGTGTTTTCAGGATTCCTTAATAAAAGTTCTTTATAAACTTTTTCAGCATCTTTATACCGTTCAATTTCTAAATATAATTTACCTGCAAGGATAAAAATGTTTATGTAAATATGAATTTGCGTAGATCTCAATATAAATCAAGTTTGTTAATTAAATAATAATGGATGAAGAAAAAGTTTAGACTTATTTGTTCTAGGGTGATTTTTAAAAAATTCAAGGTTAGATTATTTTTTAATCTATACCGTTTTTTTCATTTGGGCACTATTGTTTGCTTGCTTGTTGTTATTTAAGCTACGAAGTCGGTAAACAGGTAAAATAATAGGGTCAATTTCAATGATAAAAACCGATTGAGAATAGCATTTTTAAGTTATTTTTCATTACATATTTTATTTTAAATGTGCGACTATGTATGTTTTGTTATACTTTGAAAAACAATTTTGAAAAATAAGTTTTAATAGATTTTAGCAAAAAATTCAGAAATAAAGTTAGTTATTGTGATATTGACAATACATATGAAACAATATATGAGGTCGAAAATTCTACTAATACTACTATCATTATTGATAGGGCTAGAAGAATCTTGCAATTGTTTCATGAAACATTTAATGGGCTTCAAATAGAAATATTATTATTATTCTATTACTACTATTATAATTCAATTTATAGTGGTAGAATTTTGATGTTGTTTCATATGTTATTTCACTATTTCAATAACTTCTTTATTTTTTAATTTTTAGGGTATCATGCATGAAAACAGTGTTTTTTTTTTTGTTTCGTTTTTTCGAAATATTTCAAAAACGGCTGAAATTATTTTATAAAAAAAAAATTGAGCCATGGCGTTTTGGTCTATTAAAAAGCTCCAATGACTGAACATCAAAAAAATTATGTTTTACGAGATATTAATTATTTTATCAAAATGACTATTAGTAGGTTAGGAGGTAAGTTACCAAATTTTGTGTAGGCTCTAGCTCAAAACCTAGTGTGAATATCAAAACGAAATTTCACATGTAGTTTTGGTACATTGAGATTAAGAGCTGATTAGATTTTGGTTGAAATCGAACTAAAAATTAAGGGAAGACGGGGGTTAAAAAATTAAAATTATAAAATTTTCAAACTAAAAAATCAAGAGAAATGAAATTTACTATAAAATGAATCTCTAATAAAGAAAAAAGTTAATCTTTTTATCGAAAAAAACAAACAAAATATCTAAAAAATGCAATCAATGCTCAATCGTTTTTTTGTTTTCACCACTAGGATCGCATAAAAAAAAAAAAAAAACTAGTTTGCCTATTAACCGACTTCGTAGTCCCAATAATAGTAAGTAGTAGTATCCAAGTGAGAACATTAGATACTATAGCAATAACTATTAAATTAAAAATGTTAGGAACTAGACAAAGAGTATATAAAGAGAAATTAATTACCCCAAGTTTCCATGACTGAGAGTTTATCACATATTTGTTCCTTGTGGTCTTCAAGATGATCAAGAGCTTCTTGCAATGCCCCAGATTCTTGAATAACCATGTTCTCATAGAGTAGTAATTCACTATGTTCATAATCATAAGAGTTCTTCTAGAACAAATTATTGAATTATAATCAATTATATGATTTTTAATTAAAAAACGAAGAAAAGTTATTCACCAATTGAGTTTTACGAAACTCTTCTAAAATCTTTTGAGCCATTTCGTAATCTCTCAGCAAATGATAGGCCATTCCGAAACCAATCCACGATGCTCGCTGAGTAGGTCTTAGTTGAAACAATTGATATCTGGTATCCTAAAGAAGTAAAGTGGCCCCAATAAAAGGGACGAAATTCTATTAAATATATTTTGAAAAGATTAGTTTGATATTTTTAGTTTTTATCTTAAATATCATTATAATATAATAAATTTTGTTTCTTAATTAAATAATTTTAAGACTGAAAAATGCTACGTAATAAACTTTATGAATAAACAAGGTTAATCTTAAAAAAAATATTTAGTTTTTGATTATAAGCTAAAGTAAGATAGGCTTTAGGGACATTCAATTAAAATTGTTTATAAGACTTATCATAAAAAAATAATTGAAAAGTTTTTGTTTTGCCGAGAGTAGCAGAGTTGTTGATTCATAAAGAGAAACAAAGAGGTTCTCTGATTGATGCAAATAAACATACAGACATATATATCGAAATTATATATCTGTATATAAATATTATTTATTTGTTTGAGACTAAGGTTTCGAAGACTTGGTCTTCATTATCAGTCTTTTTTTAATTATAAATATTGTTTTTCATGGAGCCAGTTAAAATTAAAAGAATTTTAACTGGCTCCTAGCTAAGTAAAGATCGAAAATTTTCAATATCCATACGGTATGGACTCCATGAAAAACAATATTTATAATTAAAAAAGACTGATGATGAAGACCAACTCTTCGAAACTATAGTCTCAAACAAATAAATAATATATATATATATACAGATATATAATTTCGATATATATGTGTGTATGTTTATTTGCATCAAGCAGAGGACAACCTCTTTGCTTCTATTTGTGAATAAAAAAATAAATTTAAAAAGTGGGCTAGGGTATATTTTAAATATTAGTCAAAAGCAATATATTCAAGTTATAGATTCATTCATCTAGGCCAGGGGTCGGCAACCTTTTGAGACGGAAAAGTCAAAAGTTACAATTTACAAAATTTCCCAGTTTTTAAAGAGCCACTAACATATTTAATTCAATATTATGGTATTTGGTTAGGATTAGATACATATAAATTTGATTTTGGATTTAAAATAAAGCCGCATCTTCACATTAAAATAGCCGCAAGTGGCTCGCGAGTCACGGGTTGCCGACCCCTGATCTAGGCTGAAAATTGGTAAATTGTTGTTTTTTTTTTTTTTTTTTTGGCTTTTCGGCCCTTCTAGCCATAAGCCAATTTACGATACTATATATTTTTTAAATTTTGTCTCTACCCCGGGGGTCAGATTTTAGCCGAATGCCTCGAGTCGGATTGGAACCCGGGTCCACTTGGTTAGCAAGATGATACGCTACCGCCTAGCCTATCTGACCCCCCCCCCCATTGTTGTATTCACATTAAACCTAAATATCAATAATGAATTTTTCCAACAAAATAAAATTTCCAATACTACACATTTTATAAGTTCCGTTTCTATAAGAATAAATATAAACATTGAAATAAAATCTAATTTAAGACATACATACAATAAATACAGGGTGGGCATAAAGATCTACCACATTTTGAAGAGGTATAAAAAAAATGAAAAAATTTAACTAGAAAAAAACTGAATATATTTTTGAAAAGAACATAAAATAAATTTAAAAAAAAAGGGGGAGATTCTACCCTTTTCGACCAAACTCAACCACATTTTGTATACATATTCTGTGGGCCCCAAAAAGGCTAGAAATGCAAAAACTAACATACAAAAATGAAAATTCTAGCCCTTTTGACCAAACTCAAACAAATTGTGTATATATATTTTATGGACCACCAGAAGGCTAGAAATGCAAAAACTAACCGAATTTTGTATACATAGTTTGGTCGAAAGGGCTAGAATTTTCATTTTAACCCCACCCCCCTTCCATTTTGAATGGTTAGTTTTTGCATTTCTAGCCTTCTGGGGATCCACAGAATATGTATACAAAATTTGGTGGAGTTTGGTCGAAGGGCTAGAATTTCCATTTTAGACCTTCATTTTTTCGTCTGATATAATGTTTAAAATACATTTAAAAAAAAAATTATTTTATGTTCTTTTCAAAAATATAATCAGTTTGTTTCTAGTTAAATTTTTTCATTTTTTATACCTCTTCAAAATGTGGTACATCTTTATGTCCCACCATGTATAATAGTAAATTTATAATAATCGAAATCTGAGTAAAATAACCACATAATTGTAAGTTTACAAAAAATTTGATTATGAAAAATCTGAGGGTCACTTGTGTTTTAATTTATATATAATAAATGTGGTATTTTTGATATATTACTTACTCTATATCCCTCGAGATCACGCATTTGAATTTGTAAAAGAGATAAATCTCTTAGAATCTGAATATTGTCTTTTTCCCAGCGAAGAGCATTTCTATAGCATTTAATAGCTTCATCGTATTTTTTGTCAGATCTTTGTAAAAGGCCATAAACATGCCAACAGACATGTGAACTTAAATCGTTTCTAAGTCCTCGTTTAACATATTCGTAGGCCTCTTCTTTTCGTCCCAAACAATTCAGGGTCAATCCTTTCATAGCCAATGTTTCTGAAATAACAAAATATGATTATATAATTTATTGATTTACATATATATATAATGATTTAAAAAATAAAATTACCTCCGTGGTCTACATATTTTGGGTTGGAAAGAATTTGTTTTGCAAATTTTAACCCATTTTTATATTGCTTGTGTTCGTAGCATTTCTATAAAAAAAATTTAAAAAAGTTATAACACTAGACAAACAAAAAATTTTATCAGTCTACTAATTGTAAATTTATTTATAATAACATTAGATGTTATACAAATTTGCGAAAATGTATATTTAATAAATATTTATTTAGCATATAAATAAATATAATATATACATTAGTTGCGAAATTTCGAAAATTATCACATAATCTTCTTATAAAAAAACTTAAAACTTTAATTATTTAAACTTTAACAATTAATAACACCAGGTTATTGTTTTTTCTAATGATTTTATGAGATCTTGCATCACAAAAGGTCCGAGAGGGCCCTTGAATCATGCAAAGAAGGAAAAGAAATGTCAGGGTGATTGATAACTCTGGATGCAGGTCTTGAAAAACTGAAGGTTATATGTTGCCAGAAAGACGGATAGGAGTCTCTATTGTAGGTATTTTTTTTTAAATGAAATCGAATGCAAGAAGGAGCGCACCATGAAGATGCAGCCTCGGACGACCTTGCATTACAGAAGAGGAGAAATTGATCAAGTGAAAGAGTGTAGATGTAGGTATCTGTGCACCCGGGTTTTGAAGGTTTGTTATAAGTGTGGGGAAAGACGGAGGCCGGGAGCAAGTTCCAGTTCCTTGAAGTCATGGGGACAAACTTATTGGCGAATGAAGTGGTCCGGCACTTTTCAAATTTAACCACGAAGAGATGTTGGGAGTCGGCGAATCGTGTGCTAAGCACAAAGCATGCTTTGGGGGGAATTATTGAATTCAACTCATCAGAGCACATGGCATCTATTAAATAGAAAACTCTTCTTCGATGGACCACCGAGTAGTCGGATCGTCAATCAGTCTGAGAGCTCGTTTCTGAATTGTATATAGGGTGGTAAGAAAATGCTTGGAAGCCCCTTTCCACAGATGCCACCCGTTTTCGATACAGGGGGGGGGGGGATTGGGCCTTGTGGAGGGTGAGAAGATGCAGGAGTGTGGAAAATCGCCTGGACGTGAATAAGAAGCCAATTTTCCTTGTTGCACATAAGAAATGTGTTCATTCCAAGAGGGGGTCTGATGCAACTCAGGCTCTAAATATGGACAGCCTGCCAAACATCTTCAGGGTATTTGAAGGAAAGAGGATGTCAGGGAAATTTTTATTTTCGCGCCTAAAAATCCTACAACATTGAATTTTGTTTGTATGAATGTTAGTCCCTTTTTTTCTAAAGTATTCAGGTTTAGAGTGAAAAAGCAGTATTATTTCGATTATTCGGGAGTGCTATCGTAGGCGATCTGATTTCAGACTTAAGATGAAAGAAAAATAATACTTGAAAAGATTATTCTCGGTGGTTAAAATTTTTTAAATAAAATAAAAAAAATCGACTATTGCTAGCATTGTCTCTAAAGGGGTGGACACAGTATGAGACAACTTTATAGCTCACAGTGCGTCAAAATAAAAATTACAAAACGACATGTTCTAATTTTTTTTATCTGGCAATCAAACTAATTGTTTTAAAGCAACTAAAATAATTTTGTTCGAAAATACACGAAGCTGCTTTCAAAAAATCTTGCATATTTTTAAATTAATGGGTTGCATAGTTAGAAGGAAGGGACAGTGCTAGGCAACTACTATATGGGGCTACAAATTTCGTTTCGGAATTGAAGATTGGAGTATCTTTTTTTTTATTATTGATGCCAGGAGTTACACCTAGAAGGTGTATCTTCTATAGGTCAGAATTGACATGCATCGCTTCTTCTTCTTGTTTTTAAACCTATAGGTTTGTTTCTAACATGCATCGCGAAAAATAAAAATAAGATAATTAAAATTTAAGAGGTTGGGTTGGAGTCGAAAGTGCCTGTGGATGCTGGGCTTGAATGACTGAAGATTGTAGAAGGAGAAGGAAAGGGAATCTCTAGAAGTCATAGGGATAAAGAAGTTGATGAATGTGTTTGTATAATTTCTATTTTATTTGTTAGTAAACTCAATTTTGAGCGCGACCGTGATTTCAGAGTAGATTTATGAATTGAACTCTAAGAATAAAAGCACCAGGGTAATGTATTTTTCTACATGACCAGTGAATAAAAATTTAAAAATAGGATATTGTGATTGAAATAATTGTATTAATGCAAATTTATTTTATTAGTAGTAATTTATATATTTATACTTAAATATATTTTAATTTATAAAAAAAATTTGTTTGTTAGAACAAATTGTATAAAAGGTATTTTAAATTTGAAAGAATCAAGTCATAAATTTAAATGCTGTAATGTCAAATATCCCTTTTATTTGAAAAATAAAATATAAAAATAAAGATCTTAAAAGCATATTTTTAAATTAATAGTATAAATGGTTAAATATTTAATAAAAATAAAATCGGTATAATTTAACACCCAGGAATTGTTACTTTGAATAACCTCTTTTTCGTTAATGTCGTTGCGTATATTAATTAATATATAAAAAACATAACAAAATAGGTATATATCATTGAAATGAAAATGACTCAGCATTTTTTTAGTAAATTATAAAATGAAATTAAAATTATATTATGCCGGAAAAGCTGAGAGATGTTTCAAATAAAAGCTTAAAGAGGTGTCAAAAAAAATTCAATTGGGTTTTGGAATAGGAAAGAATAATTGAAAAAAAAATTACCAGAATTCGTTTAAATAATGCATTTTCCTTAGGAGGCAAAGGATTGCTGGATGGCATTCTAAGTGAACTCAAATAAAATATATTTAATTTATTTCTACTACTTAAAACCTCGTGGCTTGTTTCCAAAGATGGCTTACACGGTCACGTGACGTGTGTAAGCAGTGACGTCACAGGGATAACAAATATTGAATCGGTTTAAAATATACTATTAATAAAATTAATCATGAAAAATTTAATTAATTAAATCGTATCATATTTAGAATATAAATTTAAATAATAATGAAATTTTACTATATTAATATTATGCAAAAATTAATAAAATAAAAAAACTTTGACTATATATAGTCAAAGGAAAAAACGCTCCACATTTTTTTAAAGGGAAATAAAAGCGAAAGACAGGATTATATTTTAGTGCATAGAATATCCGATTTTTATTTAGATTTTTCATATAAAATAATTATGAAATTAATTATGTATAAAAAGGAAAGAAATAATAATAATTAGTAGTCAACTTTTTTTTCTGTACTATATAATAATAAGGGAACACAATTATAAGGCACAAAGCAGTTTTCTATTTTAGAGGAGATAGAGGGTCGCAACTTTCAAACTTCTCAAATCCTTATGTATAATTTTTTATTGTAATGATATAATTAGATATTATATATTTATACACATTCTACATAGAATTTAGAATTATTTATTAAATTGGTAATTTTACATTCTAGGCTTATTTTTCTGTTCCTGATTATTATGAGCATGCGCGTCGCAAAAAGATTCTTTCTACTCGCGCCTACAGAGGTCGTAGCTGGGCTTGGCGTTCTTTTGAATTCTTCTTATTTCTTTTATATAGGTCGGGGAATTAATAAATATTTAATAAATTAATAACTGTTAAATTATAAATTAATCTTTATGAAAATTCTAAATGTCTATAAAATTTAATATTAATTATTATTAATGGTTATAGAGCATCCCTTTTAATCAAGCTAGCGCGCGTTCAAGCCCGACTCGCTGCTAATATTTGAGCGCCTACAATCTGATCCCTACAGAAGATGGCAATGGGAAAACACCCCTGTGAAAAATTTCCTCAGGAAAATTACAATGGAGAGGATATTCTCCACAGTTATACTCGAAATCGAGTATGGAGCTTGAAGATTAATGTTATAATTAAAAATTCTATTAAAATGAATGAAAATCTTAAAAATTAAAAAATTTAGATAAAAAGATTAATAAGTATAAAATAAATTGTAAATTCTATTAACCACATACCTCACACATCCGATATCAGGACAATAATATTTCTAGAGTGATTTAGGCTAATTAAATCACATTTTATCAAAGGTGGATAACGCTTAAGTTAAATCAATATAAAAATAAGTAAAAATATTATTCATTTAAAGAAGATCATTTTATGGTAATGTCAATGCCTAGTTAATGTTGTAATATCAAATTAATAATTAATTAATTTATAAAGAGAATTTCTGTAAAAAAAAGATTATCATAATTTCTAAATCAAGAATAAACCTCAATCTCTTACCCCGAAAATATTGTACGTTTGAACTTTTGGTACACCTAGAACCTAGAACCCTCTATAAATGTGATGGAAGGCTGGTGAATATGAATCAAATCATTCAATCAAATAATTTGATTCATAACTATCCAAAAAAAAAAATGATTCTCAAGAAAAGTTGCAAAATATTTTTAACTAAGATGATGTGAGGATAAATGAAAATTTAACATAAGAGGTGAGAACTGTTTTAAATCTTGCGCACTTTTGAATAAATTCATTGCTGAGAACTGTTTCAAATTTCGCCAACTATTTTATAACTTAATATTCCATTACTAGAGGACTCTAAAGTTGTTGACAAAGTACATGATATGTGTTCCCTTGCTTAATAATACTTTCTGTCAAAGTCTTACAAGTTTTTCCGCTGTAATTTATACATTTATTTTACTAAAAAATTGTATTTATATTCAAGAAATATTTACACATATTCTTCTAAATTTCATTAGGTAATATATTTATTATATTCTATATACATTCTTAATATTTTATAATTATTATAGTACATATTATATTAGAAATGTAGCTGTTAAAGCTTTGATTTTGGTTTAATTTTATTAAGAGTTCAAATTTTATTAAAATCACACATAATTAATTATAATTATTTGTTCGTGTTCAATAAATCCTAACCAAAACATTCTGTGAAAAAACAGGTTAAGTTCGTAAAAGTAGTGAAATCTAGTATGTAACCAAGTTAAATTCGCCAAGAATAATTGAGTTGAGAGATCTACTATTTTCTCAACTTAATTATTCTTGGCGGATTTAACTTGGTTACACACTAGATTTCTCTACTTTTTCGAACTTGACCTTTTTCACAGAATGTTTTGGTCTGCTTTTTGTAAGCTATGACTTATGAGGAAGCCGTTGGTCCAAAGGTCTAGAATTTTCATTTTTGACCCCTCCCCCCCCCCTCATTTTGGGTGGTTAGTTTTTGCATTTCTAGACTTCAGGGTGCCGACAGAATATGTATACAAAATTTGTATGATTTTGGTCCAACGGGCTAGAATTTTCATTTTTGACCCCCCCCCCCCCATTTTGAAGGGGTTGAAAA